>VYZQ01067352.1:33387-63373 GCA_013400655.1 Mystacornis crossleyi | reverse complement strand
ACAGATGTACCCATTCAGGGTAACAGAAGCCTTCCTTTTGGAATGATGTGTTATGACTTTCTAAATTATATTTGACAGCATCAGGGCACTACAGTGAAGCCAAAAGACAGCTGAGGTTTAGATATTTTCCATGTCTAAAATATCTTTTTTTGACGAATAAAGATTAGCTTAAAAGGTCAAACTGAGTGTTATATCATGTACTGTAGTAAGTATAGAAGGACATTAAAAATATATTCATAGAGAAAAAGAGCATGTGTATATTCATTCAGTGAGAACAAATATATTCAAATATATACAGGAAATCTACTCCATCCATCTCAGTCTCAGACCTAAAGTACTCAGCATTAAAAAGTCAGCAGTTGTTAATGTTTATCACACAGTGGGAATGAAATTACCTCAGCTTTTCTTTCCATTTAGGATAAAAGATATTCTATAATAACTGTAATTTTGTTTTTAATGGATTCATGGACTTAGCAGCTCTCACAAGNGCTTTCTTTGCCTCCCTTCGCCCTGCTTTTGTAGACAGAAATACCCTGCTTGTGTTCAGGTCAGCATAATCCATATCACAAGAGTATCTCCAGCTGGATATATTTACGTGTGGCTTACCAGCAACAATCTTAACTCAGAAACGTGCATTTATGTATTTTATTTTCTGTGGCCTTTCCACTCTGTTCATTGCTGCTGCCCCCGGGGAAACATTTGCTTACAAAGATTTGTCATCTGTCATCCAGAATTCATCATCATTTTGTTGCACATTAGATTTGACACAACTATGATGAATACTCAGGGTGTTGCTTTGCCATTCTGTGAGTGCCACTTAACTTTGTACAGACTGTGTTATCCTGGTGACTCATTTCACTTTGATACTGTTTTTTAATCGAGAAGGCTGAACAGCATGTCCTGACTTTGGTTTCTTGCCAACTGCAGTGAGCTTTGCTTTCCCGCATCACAGAAGATCCTCACCAATAAGCAAATATGTGCAGCTAAAGAACTCAGCTGATCAAAGCAGCCCTGTCCTTTCCCACAGAGGTGGGAATAGGCCATGGAACGCTGGAGAAGAGTATTTCACTAATTCATGTTAGCCTTTCCTCTTCAGCCTTCTTGAAGAATTTCTTGCATCAAAATAATTTCAGCAGTAATTTTTTTTTTTTTTAATCAATATGTCAGGGAGATTGGACTTTCTTTCCCAAGCCTGTTCCTAGCCCATCATGAGTGACTTCAGAGATTTGATTCACTTCCTCGTGATTCTGTTTCCTTGTTTGTAAATGGGAACACCTCCACTGTAGGGCATATCAAGACCTTCAGAGGAAACGAGAGCCTTTCTGAAAACTCTAAGATGCTGTGATGAGGTCTGGTCTACCATGTATTCTCCATATAGTTACATGAACAAAAAAGATTTGTATGCCACCAGAACCAGTTATTTATCTCCACAGAATGTGTCAAAATTATTTCTGAATTAGAGGTGCCGTGCTCCAAGGTGCCAGCAGTCTCCAAATAGATGTAAACACAATTGCCCATATGATGCACAAAACAGAAGGTGGGATCTGCATCATGCCAGATACAGAACGATCCTGTGAATGGCTGGGTGCTTCCACAGGCCTGAGGGACTATACACTGACACTGCTGACTGACAAGTCACCCACACGCATAGCTAAAACCGGGGGTGTCTTCTCTTTATATAATCCGCATATCAGATAGCCAGTCTGTCAGCCAGAGGAGAGTGGGAACTCCTCAGCCCAAAGGAAGCCTCCTAGAGGAGAAGGGGAAGATGATTAAGAAGTTTTTATTTGGGATATTTTCTTTCACTCTCCTCCTCATCCATTACACAGACAGGAAGGAGAAGCAGGGCCAAGTGTGGGTTCAAGGTTAATTTATATCCCACCCATGCAGAGCAGACTCGTGTGCATTTACTGCAGTCACCCACACAGAAAAAGCCTTCATTCCTTCTGGGACACTGAGCACTTCATCACAGCCCAGTTTGCCCAGTAATCACAGCCTGCTTATGCAAAAACATGAAAACAGTTTCAAACGTGTGAGCTCACATTATCGGTTTTTGTTATTATTCATTTAGAATAACATAATGAAAAGCCTAAGGAATTTGGAGAGCAGGACTGCAAGTCTGTGTTCACATCATGAAGATTCATGACAATGTTGCTTGATCCCAGTGACTCAAAATACTCAGGGGTTTGCTATTTTCTATAACAAAAAGCATCAGAAGAGGCCTAGCTAAGAGACGTACAGAAACACTCCAGGCTGAGCCTTCTGTTCCTTAGTAAGTGTAGACTGAAATGATTTGCAAAAGACAAACAGCATGTAACAAAAGCTTTATAGGAGAGTAGAGCACATATCACAGTTGAAAAAACCAAGTAACCTACATGAGGTATTTAAGATGACCTTTGAGAGCCAGGAATGAGCCTGTGTTTAAAACAGATGCAAAATTTGGTAGAAAAAGGAAGTTGGACCGGGCTGATATCGCAGAGGAAATTGAATGTATACATCAAATGAACATTCACTATTCTCTGACTCATGACATGTATGCAAGTATAAAATAAATTAACCAGCCTAATGGACAAGCATGCATCCAGTGCACCAAGTTTACATTATTATGAATGCCTGTAACATTTTCCCCTTCAGCAGGTAATAAGAGCTAAGTGTTGCATATTTCTGAAATCAAGATTAGAAATACGCTTGACATTTGCTGAGCACATTTATTAATTTGTTTTTAATTGTTATAATCCAAACAGATTTTTCATTCTTACAGTATCTTACAGTAAATAGAGAGTGCAATACAAAATTGTTCTAGCCTGCGCCTGGTGTAAGGAATGAGTTATTGATTGCAAATCTTCCTCCATTTGTAGGGATGATTTGTATTACCTACATGTAAAAATGCAAGATTAAGCATTGCCATAGTTGATTACACTGAAGACATTGGTCAAAATCAAAGCAACAGAGTGAAAAGGCTGCTTTCTGCTCGAGGGCACCATTGTTTGTACTGAATACATAGCTCTAGTGTCTTACCCTTGGGGTCAAAGCAATTAAGGCAATTCTCCCTGGCACTAATGCTTTTCTGTGCTTTATATTTTCCGGTACAAGGTGTTAAAAGCTCTGCTGTGTCTTGATCTGCTTATGCAAAAAGCATTTCTTTTCCTGAAGGTTTAGAATTAATCTATGGCATGCAATTTTTATTTTATTGGTAATCTTATCATTCTGACATGTATTTTTGGACTTTCAGAGTCGTAATCAGGTACATCTTATGATCTCTTATCTTTAAAGAAACCTAGAACAAAATTAAACCTGCTGCTAAACTCTGTGTTTTATAGCAATAATATGCTGGTTATACTCATAATAGTAATTCCAACCAAATGGAAGGATAATGTCTACTGACATGTCATCATAATGAATTAATGTGACTTCTACTTAATTAGATATCTATATCCAGATTACATTTCCAAATGAAAGCCATCCTATATTTTGTATAGCTTGGGCTCTGCAACAGCACTGTATAAATCACTGTCCGTTGCATAACAGGTATGTGATTAAATATCATTCAAACAGGAATTTTTCAAATAATGAGCCTGATCCTTTACTCACATCTGACAAAAATGCAGTTGACTTGGTGGGCAGTTGGTTTGCAGGAATTTTGTAGTAATTTATAATTTTCAGTGATAGAGGACAGACATTTCACTTACAGAAGAAAATCACTCAGGGAAATGATGAATGCTGCAGCAGAACCTGTAAATTTGGGGAAATAAATAGATGTGGTTTCCCTTGTCAATATCCTGCCCCCATTAAAATAGTCTGGGAGTATAATAGAAGCAATAAAAATTAGGCCTTTGTAAATCAAATGTAGTACCATTCAACTCACTGTGAGCTGGAGATGTGAAACTGCGCCTTAGTATTTCACTTGAGTCCTGATTTCCCTGCTCTTTAACAGAACAAGAGGTAGTGTTCTATTTTGGTTTTGAAGCCAAGACTCCTAAGCAGTGAGCATAAGCATAGGCACATATTTGGCATGTGGGAACGTGGCACCTGCCTTATGAAGGAGTAATCAACTCACTGTCTCACCTAAAGGGCCAGGTTGTCAATGCCACGCGCTCTCCAGCCAGGCATGCTGAGCCCTGAAGGTGGGATGAGGGGGAAAGGAGCATGACGTCTCTCCAACACCCAGCACAACAGGGTGGAGGTGGCAGGCCGAGGCTGTGACCTCCTCTCCCTACAGCCTGGGGGCAGCAATAACTCCTGTTGCTTAAGAGACCCTGACTCGGTGTAAGAACTGGCTACTACTTTAGCAGTGCGGTAAATCCTGTAGGACTTGAGACCCCAAACCCATGAAGGAAGCGTGGCTGGTGGAGCCATAGGCAACCATTGAGAAAACATGACCTCCCACCTCTTTCCACACTCAAGACAGAAGTCTTGCCACAGGGCCTTAAATCCAGCCCCCCGTGCCATGCACGAGTGTAATCAGACCTGCTGTGCCTCAGTGTGCACTTGTGTGTAACTGTGCCTGTGAATGCATAAACATGTGAGAAATCATCTAAAAGGAGTGTTGGTAAAGACAGATTAAGAACAGCATCACCAGCTACAGTGATTACTAGCTTGAATTTTAATTCTACCATTAGCTACCTAGAAAGCTAAATGGGCAGGACTCCTCACCACTGAAACAATTCAGCAGCCAGCCACGTAGCTAAGACATGCATTCCTGATTTCCAAGGTCAAAGAGAATCCAGCTCCACCTTCAAGTTTATGGCCAGCAGAATGAAATACAGAGTGTGTTTCTTTTAATTTTAGAATTGAAGAATATGGGTTCAGGAAGGCATAGACTTGATTTGCAAAAGTCTTACTGAGTAATAAAGAGCATTTTTACAGAATAAATTTTAAAACCATAACCCAAACTAATTTTATTGTAAGGCTTCTGATGCAGAAATGCCCGTCGTAGCTGTGTTGTAACATTGCAGGTTGGATGTAAAACAGAAAAAAGTAGATGGTGGACATGAGGGCCACAGGAGAAGTCATTGTCATTCCATCTTTGATAGCAGAGGCTCTGAAAAGCCTGTTTGTTCCCATACCAAAATCCTGAAAAAGGCAGATCACACTGTTAGTCTCTCTTACTATGCAAGAATCCCATAATAAACTAGGCTAATCAAGATGTAGTAATCAGTACTTTTATTGTAATGAAGAGATTCAATCTCCTTCTGTAATAGGAAGTTCATTCAGACAGTCTTTCCAGCAATATTAAATCTCCATTCTCTCTCATACACTGGTGCTTTCTTAGATCTTTTTTGTCAAAGAAAAGCGCTTCAGTTCATTGTGGAGATTGAGTTGTGGGATATCACATGCACAGGCTCCATCCAAGAAAACCTCTTTAAACTAGAGAGTGGTGAATCACATTTCTACCTAGGTACTGAATCTTACAGACAAACTTGGTTCCATTAGAGATTTGTCAGCAAAATCAGTGGTGCTGCAGTTTGCTCTGTTTTTAAATATTACAGACTTTCAAAACCAAGAGCCTTTCTGCTCTGCCTAGGGCAGCATTAGAATAAGCTTGCCTCCTCAGCAAAAATATTTCCTTTTCCTGGTTGCAAAAGCTGTGACATTTAATGCACAATGTTTAAACATATGTACTTAGCTGGCGTAGAGCAGCCACACTGCTCTGCTTGCAGTGAAACAGTGGAAACTTACATCTGACACTCGACTTCTTTGGTGAAAGAGGGCAGGTCTTTCAGGAAAGAATTATACACAGGCATGAATTGTTGTGGAGAAGTTATGTTCTGCATTTCAGCATTTGATTTTTGAGCAAGAAAATAGAATTAAATTATAGTTAAAATAATTAAAGTGCTTAGCATATCCACAGTTGCAGTAAGTTACACTATTTGGTAAAAAATTATATACCTCCTGAAATTTGCTCTAACTTTAAATATATAATTACTTTCTACAGCTTAAAAACAAATTCTATCAGGGAACTCTTTCCCATGCCAAAGATCATAAACAATCAATATTTTACTATTTCTTGTTAAAAACTAGCTAAATTTGTTACTTGTCCTGTCATTCTTCTGCATTTTTCCTCTTCTTTCTCACCTTGTATCCCACAGACCCTTTTCTGTCAGCCAGGAGTTATTACATGTATGTTTATTGTCATCCACAAGTCAGTCTACACATGTAGCTATAAATTCAGAATGCCTGGGTCACCCATTTCAGTAAGCCATGTATTCGAGGCACTGTTTTATTGCTGTGGCTTTTAGTTAGATAACAGTATAACAATTTGGTTTTCCTTCATCTTTATTTCTCATGTGGAATATCTTTAGAGCTGACTGGAGAGGGGAGAGGATAAATGGCATAGAAACAGAGCAATATCAGGTGATGTGCTACATCAAGATACTTTACTGGATGATTCGTGCTGCCAGAGAAGAGTAAAAATCTCGTTAAAAGAGGAAAGGAGCTAGGTAGATTTCTTTTGACATTATATTTCTAGTTGAAGAGCTCTGTGATTCCTAATGTTGTCCAACTACACGGCCTTGTCTCACTTTATGGTCTAGTGAGTGTCTAACCCCGCATTGTTGCCATTGTATACGGCTTCCTGTGCAGTTTTCACTTAATTTAGTGGAAGTACGTTGAATACCAACTAAATCATAGGCTTATACATAGTTTCAGAAGATAAGTGGGATGTGTTCAGGTTACTGAAAGACCGACTATCCCAAAGTTTTACATTTGAAGCAGTATAAGCATGGTGTCTGTTACACTGGAATTTTGCATTACTGCTGATGCTTGGAATTCTCTAGAAAAAGTAACACTTGGCAGCATATTTTCTCTGCTTGTGTTTATGTTCTGGTGTGACATCTCCTTTTGCAATTCACTGGATTTGTAGCAAAACTGAAATCTATGTATGTGTAACTTCCATGAAATATCAACTTAGTAATGTGAGCTATGAGCTTTAAGATGCTAGACTGAAACTATCTTACCTCTAAAATATGACATTTTTGGATTGTTTCTAAACCTGGCAACATGCCAGCTATTGCTTGAAGTTTCTGGATTTATATTCCCAGTGTTTCTGAATATCTTAACAGTAGAGTTCTAGTGAGAATGTACTAAAATATAATTTGTCTGTAAATCTCCCCTGTCATATGCAAACACTGTAAGATCTTCAAGGGAATTGCTTTTTTTTTTTTTAACTACAAAAAGACACACATTGCCTAGATTATCAGTGTAAAACCCTGTGCGCAAAATACAAAGTAGAGAAAGCATGCCCCAGAATAATTGAAATAACTTTATTTTTGAACAGTGTAAGAATCGTTAAGTATTAATACAGAAGGCACAGGGCCAGGGTCTGCCATCGGTGGCTCCACTCACATCAGGGGTGTGAGCAGGTAGAGCCAGATAATTGTCACCCTAAGTGAGGGTCTGACACAGTCCAGATAGCAATGGGGAAGCACTCGTCACTGAGCACTTTGTGTGAAGTCGTACATAAGAGTTTTCAGTGATAAATGGCAGCTTAGCAGATGGGAAGGCAGGTCCCTCCCCTTACCTGGTACCTTGCTCCTGTGACGGGCAGCTTCTTACTCGTTCTCTGCTGTTACAACCCGCCCCTGAACACCAGGGTAAGGTTCTTGTTAATTATAGATCCCCTGGGGTGGATAAGAGTGAAACAACACTAAATAACCAGTGTTTATATATATGTGTGTGTGTGTGTATGTGTGTGTGTGTGTGTGTGTGTGTGCGTGCATAGTGTTTATTTTGGAACCATTTGGTTGCAATGGAAAGGAGATATGTAGCCACTTTGGTTATCATCTATAGTAATATAGCAATATAAAGCATAAAAATAACACTTAAGAAAATGTATAAGGAAAAGAAAGAGAAAGAAAGGGTAAGGGCAGAAAAATATCACCATGCGTGGATCCAGAAACAAGACTTGATTGTTGCAATTTTGATGTCATGTGGTCACAGTGTTGATCCCTGGGGGTGGGGAAAGCCCACAAGACCTAGAGTTCAGCAGGTTCGGTAGGTTCAGGTTCACACGGGAACAACCAGGTACCGCCCCTGGGGTGGAGTTTTACTCTGTCTGAAGAAACGCTGTGCATCTCTTGCAACATTGTGGATCATGCTCAGTCCTCTGCTGGAATGCCCCAGAGATCAGTCTGTGGGTACTGTGGGCATCTGTGTTGGGTTATGACATCTTGTAAGACATGACAGCTGCCTCTCACTCAGTGTAGTTGAGCCAGTTATGTCCCGTCAGTAGGGATGAACACCTTCTGGACTACACTGGCCAAATATCTCCCATGGTAGGGAGGGGGGACTTTTACAACTGAACCAGTTTTGTAAGGGGGGACATTGGCATGATATAAAGCACTATCTCACCTCAGCAGGGTCTGCTTCTTATCAGCCTTCTCGCTCATCTGTAAAAACCCAGCTTGTAGCCCTTGATGGTGGGTGCTCACCCCCTCTGCACTGGAGTGGTTCCCTTGCACATCGTCAGCAAAGCATCCACTGCTTTTACGAATGATCGGTCATTTGAGGTTTTAACCATTAACATTTCAGACTCTCACATCTGCAGAGATGCTTCTAACCCTAACCCTCTGAAGGAGGGTAAGGTATGCACGAGTTTTTTACTAGCATTCAGTTTCAATAATATAACTCTATTAGCTGCAGTAAATATCTTGATTTTTAAATATGAGTGAATATTTTAATGAAACTGAACTTGAATACTTCCTGAACAACACATTTGGGAAGGAAAAGGGCAGATATATTCCTGTTAAGAACTTGTTATTCACTGTATTAAGATGTGGTGAGTCAGATTTATAGGCTCAGCCATCCTCTGTCTGTATTTTTGTATGCATGTGCATGTATTTAAATGTGAAAGAATATGAATAAATTAGAATAATAGCTCTTAAGGAGAAAACACATGGAGCAACTGCTGTTGACTCTTCTAGGAGTCCATTGGGGAGCATGTTATTCCATTTACAACTCCAGGGGAAAACCACAGGTAAAAGCTATCCAGGGCATCTGATAAAGCTGGGGAACCGGTGATTGCTACGGACACACCGCCTGGAATTCAGGGTCTTGCATAAGCCCTGCTGAAGTGGTATGATCTGACAATGACTTGAGAGAGAGAAGGAACTGCTTAATATTTAGGTATGACAGTGCTCTGGAGCGAGCCAGGTGAGTGACTGCATTCAGAACTCCTGACATTCAGTTCTAGTAGAGGTTCTTCCTTAGTGTGTCTCTGGTAACATGCAGAAAAACAAGCCAGCAAGCCATGATGCAGAGAGAACAGGTTCCCCTGGTCATTGGCTTCCCCTGCTCACTGGGCTCCTCTGGAGGAGACTGGTCCCTGGTAAAAGGTTTGTCATTCACCTGTGACCAGCTCTGCTCTGTTGACTAGACTTGTGTAAGGAAATGTTTCAGCTTGCAGTCAGGAAAAACAATCATGCAGCTCTGCCCTCTTTCAGTCACCTTTTATTTCTCTGCTGTCTGGGCTTTCACACCAGACCAGACCGGGCACATCTACGCTCTGGCACTAAAGGTCTCAGAAGGAGAGAAGCATGTTTTGGTCAGTGACATTTCTGTCCATTTGAGAGTTCAGCTCTGTCCTTTGGGATACTGTCCCAGATGGAGTTACCTCCATTGCCTGGCAAGGGAGGAGGAGAGCTGATCTCAAGGCTTGTCAGTGATAGCAGCTGCATTTCCAAAAGTGGGGCTTGCTGCTTGACTGCTCTGTGTCTCAGAGCGGATGATTTTGGGAATCATCACATGATTCAAGTATTTTCCCATTTTTCACCTGAGACTTGAAGGGGTTGGGATTTGGCTGAGGAGACATAACGGATATCATGGTGTTAACCAAGTCTTTTAAGAAGAACATGGAGTGATCGATTTAAATTTAGATGTTCTTAATCATGTTGGTTCACTTTGTACCTATGGTTTTTCTATCATCTGAAGTCATAGTTTAAGGAAGGCTTATTTGAAATCCAAATGAGTCAAACAAGAGAATAGACATGACAGATCTCACAACAGAAATAATAAAAGCTAATCTACGGGCAAGGACACCCTATGTGAAAAACCAAGTGGCTGCCAGCCATTCTTTCTGAGGTCACAGGCCAGCACAGGGAGAAGAAACTGAGGACTTGCTGGCCGGTACCACATTGTCCATCCCTGCAAACATCAGAGGAGGCAGCGAGCTGAGAGGTGGCGTGATGTGGTGTCACCCAGCTGGGCTCAGTGGAACTGGACTGCTTGGTACAATTGTGTTTGCAGTCCCTGTCTCCACATATGTGCTTGCTGCTGAGAGCGCTCTTCTGCAGATCATAAATAACAGCTACATAGCTGTTGACAAATTTCTGCGTATTTTCTTCACCATCCATTCAAACTACTTAACCTTGACATGTGAATCTAATGGGGAATATACCTTGTAACTCTTTCATTTTAAAGAATCCACTTCGGTGGCTAATTGAGGCTGGGTTATAAATTTCTTAACCTTATTATAAAGTACATCAGCTCTAGTTCTTAAGGAAACAACAAACAAAAACTTGCCAATAGTAGGAAGGTCCGTATTTTAAAATCATTGGACTATAGGTGTTTTCTTAAAGTGGTCTAAAAAGGAACCTATATTTTTGTAAGGACCAAGTCTTATAAAAGCCATTCTTTATGACACAAAATCTTACTTTGTCAACTGATTTATAATCCTGGCTCACATTTCCAGCCGGTTGCCCTGTATTAGTTGATTAATATAGCTTTTAAAAGCTGGCTATGGAACAATCTGAATATACCTTACAATGGTCGAAATATGAAGGGAAATCTACAGGGCTATAATAGCAGAGAACGCAATTGTGAGTGGGGGAAGAATAGCTAAAAATCTTTGTCTAGAAACAAAATAATAGTATATTTACGTGTGTCTGTATTTGCAACATATTAATGAAGACTAAAAAATGGGATACAAAACAGGGAAAACTAGGAAGTTTGGAAACTTAATTTCCCTAATAAATTAAATTGGGGGAGGGGGAAAGTATTTTTTTTCCATTCTAAACTTGAAGTCATACTGTATGCAGAGAGAAAAAAAGGAGCAGTTGGAGCCAGGATGTTAATAAGGCTTGATCTTTAAAAAAAAGAATGAGCAAGCAAGAGAGAGAGAAATATAATAATGTTTTGAGTTTGAATAACATGTTAGCTAACAGCAATGGAAAGAAACATCAATTCAGAGGGAAGGAAAGTGGCCAAAATTGCATTATGGAATATGAATCATAAAGTAGCTAGAAAGCTAAATATGTAAGGAAGCTGCAGCAACAAAAGGACTGGACGTCTTACAAGGATTCTGCTGTTGAACAAATTATCTATTTCTACAGTTTTTCTACCAACAAAATATAACTCAGATCATCCAGAAGCGAATAAATAACTACATAAAAACTACAACATTAAAGAAGCAAATTATTTTTAAAAACTACTTTGCCTTTGTCATCAGCCTTGGCTGCATGCGCTGTTAACTTGTACTGTGCTGCCCTTTCTTAGATATCTGTCGTGTCAGAAAAGGTGTCAGATGAGTATGAGACTATCTTTAGTAAATACATTCTATTTACCTCCTTTATAGGTTTTCCCTCATAAGTTGTTCTCCAGCTTTGCAAACTTTTCAGAAGCTAACTCTGGCTGACAGATACCTGGTGATTTTTTTTTTCTTAACTAATGGCTCTTCCTTCCTTATCTAAGCAATGTTATCTAATCAATGCCTGTTTCGGCTGAGCTCCCCAATTCAGAATCACCCGAATTGCCTCAAGTAAACCATGTCACTGTCATTTTAGAAAACTGAGGTGAGATGTTTAAGTTTGGGTTTTTTTCATTCATGGTTGCACTATCCTTAATGTCTACCCTATACCTCATTACATAAGAACTCACTTTTCCTCTCTGATTTTTAGCATGTGCCTGAAGGACATTTTAGAAGTACTTTTAATCTACTTGACTGCTCCAGTTACGCATGCCTTTTTGTAATTCTCGCTAAACTCTTCAACATTTTGTCCCTAAAGACACACATCTTGTTTCTGTCAGTCAGTTCTTTTTTTGTTGTTATTTTCCGTTCTCATCTTTAGATTCTCTGTTGACTTCCAGTGTCTTATTTCATGTAATTATTCATCCAGTTATGTGTGGAGCTTTACCCTGCAAGTTCTTTTCTTCCTTTTAGCAACAGAGTCTAGGCAGTTTCATACCTTTCACGCTGTTTGTTTTCATGGTAAAAATCACAAATTAGTTTTCCCAAACCAGCAGCCATGGAAGAATTAAGGTTTAATATTATCACATTATTTCCTTTTTCCTAAGTCCACTGGCAAAAGTAATTGAAAGTTTTTGCTCGAACTTTCAAAATGTAAATCAGACTGCAGTCAACAAATACAGGATTTTACTAATATTTTTACGTCCTAGGACTTACCATTTTATTCCAGGCTTTTTATTCATGAGGTTCTTAACCTGAATACAAATTATTGTCCATATAGCAACCTGAATTCAAATTATTGTTCACATAGCTAGCTAATAAACATTTAAACCCAGAAATCTCTCAAAGACCATCTGCCAGTGGTTACACCAGAGACTCAGGCAATCTTCTTTGAAAGTCACGTTAAGCCAAGTGATTGCTAAAGGCATCTCTCCTGTTACATGTCCCTGTGCACAGGGCAGAGGTTCAGAGCTATCCACCTAGTTCTGTCTATCTATAAGAGTAAATTAGGCAGGGCCAGGTGATGTTCTCAAGTGCTGGACCTGGATTATCTGGACTATTATGTTGTTAGAGCCATCTTCAGCATGAGTGTGGAGTACATTCAATAGGCATGTAATGTTAGTAATAAAATAGTAATGTGTTATGACAGTAATATAGCAATAATAACGAGAACAACAATAATGATGGTGATGATGATTGATGATGGTGATGTTAGTAATTGTTGTCCGCACAGAGCATCTTCCTCAGGTCTCCCCCAGCTGCCTTATAATCTCAAGATAATTTTGTCAAATGGTATTTAAATTCACGGTACTTAAAATGATACAAGTATTGTTCTGTATTCCACCAGTGATGCCTTTCTGTTATTGCAGAATTGCACCTGCATTTGCCTCAAAGGTGAAAAACTAGTCAGTTTATTTCAAAAGTGATGCCTTCTCCAGTTACATAGAAACAGAGACCAGACAGGAGTAAGGGAATAAAGGTAGGTATTTATTTGAAGGGCCTTCAAGGTACGCCCTGGGGAGCCAGAGGCTACTTCCAAAAAGGACCCCAAAATGGACGACAAGTCACGAGTTCTTTACACTGTTATAGGTTTGGTCCATTTGCATATCAGCATAAATTCACCAATTAAAACTTTAGCTCTCTTCAATTTCTCCACCTCTCATGGTCCTAGTTTCCACCTTTAGGCCTCGGACAGCCCGAGTGTCCTTGAATAGCAAGCTCAGAGAAGCTCTGTTGTGTCTATCTGGCCTAAGAGAGCAGCTAACAAGCTGTAAGAAACTTCAGAGTTATACACTAGGCAATACAGGATTTGAAAAGTATAGAAGTTTAAACCTAAGGCATCAAAAGAGAGCTGGGAAGAAAACTAACATAGATGTAGCATGGCCAGGCAGGGGAATGAGGAGCAAACTGGGGAACCAGACTACTTGGCTTGGCCAAGCAGCTGTAGACCCATATTTCTCTTGCCCACACAGTGATGTCAAACTTTGGTAGCCTAAGAACCTTAATGAACAGGGAAGAAAACCAGTCTTAGGAAAAGGAGCATTTAACTGACCAGAAACCAGGGCCAACAGCTCTTCAGTTTTTGCTTTCCCTTTGGTTTGTTTAGGAAGTTCCAGATATTTAAGTAAATGCAGCAGCTGGGAGTGTGAAAAAGCTGGAGGAACGAGGCAGAGATCAGATATGCTGTGCCANGTTTTCCAGGTTTCATAGCCTGTGAATTCCGTGTGTTGTTTTGTTGTCTTGAACAAAGGAGCAGAAACCATTTAGAGGGTCTGTTTGTCAGCCACGCAGTCCTGGAGCTGTTGCTGTCTCATTAAAGTGGTGGTGATGGGACAGAGGAGGCTCCCGGCCCTGAGAGCAGCAGCTGAGGAGTTCCTCGAGGGGAAGGCGTATGGAGCTCAGATCTGCTGTGCCATGCTTGCGCCCTGATGTGCTCTGTTTAGAGGGTGTCTGGGAGAAATACTTATCAG
Source organism: Mystacornis crossleyi (assembly GCA_013400655.1). NCBI lineage: Eukaryota > Metazoa > Chordata > Aves > Passeriformes > Timaliidae > Mystacornis > Mystacornis crossleyi. The sequence continues at coordinate 49,222 of VYZQ01067352.1, read as the reverse complement.
CTCTCATGGGAGGCTCAATAACGCGATGACTTTTTAGTGCTAAAAGAACCCTGGAATGCTCTGAAGCTCCAGCAGCATGCATAATGCCTGTGCAAACAATCCAGGTGCTTGCACAAGTGTCTAGCCTTAGGTGCATGAACAGTCTTGTTGACTCGAAGGGCACTTCTCATGCATTTACAATAAGGCACATTCTTGTGCCTGTGGGTGAAGGGAGCCAGAGGCCTCCTCCTGCAGTCACACCATGGTACTCCTGTCTTTGATGCCTACTGTGCTTTCCAGAGGAAGAGTTTGCAAACACTGAGCCAAGATCAAATATGTTTACTTATGCTGAGTATCATTACCTCACTCTTGGCATTTCCTTTCACTTTGGTGGGGCCATTTGCTAAGCCCTGCTACTTGATGAGTAAAAACATCAGCCTGGGTAGTGGTGTCTGTGTGACAGCACAAATCTCAGGTTGAGCCTTCCATTCTGGTGGTGCTACAGCAGACCTAGAATCAATCTCCCTGTCAGTAAGTGCAGTGCATAGTAACACTCATATTACAAGCCATGCAATGTTACTTTTCCGCTTCACACCATTGCGAGAAGTAAAGGGATAATATTAACCACTTGCTGGTTTATGGGACAATAATCTTGTTCCCCAAAGGACATGCCACAAAATCAAAAGGAACCAGATTATTGACAGGAAAACCAGGGATGACATTGTTCTTAGAGCTATATGAAGAAATACTCATATTGGATATTTTTGAGAGCTGTTCTGTTGGTTTTAAGATAAGAAAACCACCTAATAGAAAGAAAAAATGTCCATCTTTCTGCTGATTTGCTTTTATCTTGCCGTGCTTTCAGGCTGAATTAATAAATTGTTTACCTGTGAAGCCTAGAATCCTATTTATTAAGGACTTTATTTTACAAAAATTGTGTAATTGTCTCTGAGATGGTGTTTCATTTTCAGAAACTGGAGCTACTGGAAAAAAATCAACAACAAAATGACTTCACGCTGATATAAGCATGGTTTTTACAACCCACAGACTTCATCCTCAGTTTTAAAATTGCTTGTAGTTACTTTGTCATAGATAATAACATAATGTGGAAAGTAATGGTTTATAGGTAGTTAAGAGGGAATATACCAGAGTGCTTTGATGTTGTTACTACTCGCTACTAAGTACTGTCTATCCAGATCAGACACAAAAAACTCAGAGACTGATGGCAATCCAAAACTTTGAGCATTATTTAACACAAAAAACACAAAAGCAAGTGAAAGAGGCCTCAAACAGAAGCTAAGCAAAAATAAAGGGCTATCTTCCCAAAGCCTATCTTACCAAACGGAGAAAAGTTAAGATAATGTACAGTGATGGAAATCAAACCCATTCAATAGAAAAGACCAAGGAACATATTCCCTTCCAGATGGGCAAGCAAAAGTGAAAATGAAGGTCACAAACTCAACTGCGCATACTAATTAGGTCAAATTCACTAACTACAATATTCTTTCCTAGTAGAAAAACATATAATCTTAGGCTGACAATTGCAGGAATACATGAAAAAAACAAATAACACTGCAACAAAATCCCATTAAGAGCTGTGGCCTAAACAGGCGTAGAGAGGCATTAAAAGTAATCCCTGTTTTTGTAGTCAAATGAGTTTGCCTGAGGTCCTGCTCCACATTTTCAGCTGTGTGCTCCACAGATTTAGGGACTTCTTTTTCTTATATTTGCATGAAGTACCCTCTTGGGCATACGAACACTTGTTTGTATCTGTTACCCCTAAGAAACAAGGTGAATGAAACAAAATGACACCCATAGCAAATGCTTGAGTAGGTGTCCAGAACTTGTGAGACACGTTTTGATTGCCAACAACATTTTGAGACATTATCTGTAAAGCAGGGAAGAGTGTGCAAATGCAGGAGAGCTTCTTGTGAGAGAAAGACAGGGTGGTCAAAGTGGTTCTGTATGCTGTATCTGCCCCAAGCTCACACAGAGTGTTGTTAGGAGGAGAAAACAGGGAGTTTGGATTGGGATGGAAGAGGCATGAGGGATGAAGCCAACAGAGTTTCTTCCCTTTTGGCCTTCTGAGGTATTCAAACTGGAAGACTTTTGGGTTCTTACCAGACGAAATGAAACACCTGAAGTGGAAAAACCTTGGTTCACATGGTCAGAACTAACTATGGGGAAAACAGTGTAAAAACCCTGGTATAGGGTTCAAATAATCTCAAATCATTTTTTTACAATAAATCACTAAACTTTAAACTTCTATAACCATAAGTCAAAATTGTTCAAAGCCATATTACCCTGACAGAATAGTAGTCTGCCTGTAGAAGGAATGGGGACACCACTGGGCTTCTGTGAGAGGTAGCAACTCAGATTCCTTCATCAGCACCATCCCAGCAGCTGCAGAAGCACTGCAGAATTTGGGCTTAGCAGAAAACTGCTTGGTGGCTCCATCCTGCTTCCCACAGACAACAAATTTTTCCTATCTTTTTATATCACACTAATCCATCTGTAAAATTCTGGCTATGTGCAGGGAACAGGGTTGGGCCCCAAATGTGCAATTGTGGGCACTATTTTCTAGGAGGATGTGTGAAGGCAGCTAGGATTTGTGCCTGTGCACTTTAATTTTAAGGTCTAACTATTGGCAGTCTTCTTACTGCTCATTTCCTAGTTGTTGTCTTCTGAATGTTTGCGACATTAGGACAAGTTGACCATAGAAAGTGCAGCTTCATGTAATCTACCCTCTTATTCATTTTGTTCTATAGTAAATATTCAGGCAGAGTCAATTATAGAAGAAGTGAAGAATTAAAACCTAATGAAAGTTAATCAAAGAGAGGAACTTCCTTCAGGCTGGCCATGCGTGTCTGTAGTTTGTCTGTCATTTATAATGCTGCAGCCTCTGGTTCATAGTCAAGCTGTAATTCTGCCAGTTAATGTATCCAATTAACCCCACTAATGAGCTAATCAACAGTGTAAAATCTGTGTAAAATCACTGAGAGTGTATGATGAATGGGAAATGCACTGAACTCTCACGGTATAAAAAGTGCTTTATTGCACTTGTTAAAGTGGCACAGTCTTCTCCCTCTCTAAAGGGTAATTTATCACTGGGGTCTGTAACAGTGCCATGCCCTGATAAGGGAGAGGTGGCAATAAACCCATCATAAAATGATTACTCAGGGATGCAGAGCAATTAAAGTGTCTCTGCATATCAGAATCATAGGCTAGAGACCAAAACTGCTATTTTTTGGTGTAGGGTGCTAACAAAAGGTAGGCAGTTGCTTAAAGGTGATCCACAATTTGGGAAGCAAATACCTATTTAATACAAATATTTCAGTTTGGGTGTGAAGAATCTACTGAACCACTTGGGTTATGATATATGAAAATAATTCAAGATTCTGACATCATTTTCAGTATGAAAAATGTTTGCTGCAATGATAATCTACTAATTTCAATGAGTTCATGTGACTAGGAAAGTAATCCTCCACCCAAATAAGCATAACAGAATCTGGCTGAGAGAAAAGAATCAGATGAAACTATATTTGTTTTCCTACAGTCATGACTAATGCAAAACGTTGATAACAGTAATTAGTTTCTACTATTTTTTTGTTATTTTATTCAATATCCTTTCAGCATCTCTTTTTGTGGGATACTGTTTAAAGAAAAGTAACACATCATAAGAGGAGATTGGAAGGAAAGAAAATCAAAATACTGGCATGCAAAAACCCCTCTTGTTAAGTAAAGGGCAATAAAAAAACATAAAAAAGAGTTTTCGTAACCTTTGAAGAAAAAAACAAACAAGAAAAGAAAATTTGCTAAGTACAGGGGTGAGTCAAATTATCGCAGGAGTTTGAGAAAAAAACTCCTACAGATAATTAATTTTATGTTTACCTGGTGCAATTTAATTATGTATAAGAGTAGGGTGAAATGGTTTACACGACCTGCTAGAGATCCAAATTGTTCCGCGACTAAATTTGATTATTGAGGGTATTTTCCATGCAACAAGAAAACCATTTTTTCTTTTTTTTTCTTTTTTAATATGCAAGTAGCAGCAATGATGTTAGTAGAAGGAAAATGAAAGTTAAGGGTTGTCTGTGATATTGAGGGATACATAAAGCTTTAGCTTTACAGTTTATAATGTAGGAAAAAACCTAGATTGCAATAGGCACTGCTAAAATAGCCTTTGCAGTTGGTCTGGGTTATTTTTTTTTAAATCCAAAGGCAAACTGAGTAATTTTCCAAGGAATTATAGGAAATATATGTTAGACAAGGTTTATAAAAGGCAGTGTTTGTCAAAACATTCTGCAAAGGGACAAACTGCAGGATGATTTTGCTTGTGGCCTGTGTGCTGGGTTTTCCCAACAGAGTTAGTGTTTTAGCTCTTTTTGATCTTCCCTGCCACTCTTGCACTGATAAAAAACAGGAAGTCTGAAATATTTTGTGCAGAGCATAAGAATCCTCTGTTGGCATAATTATATTACAGGATGTGAGTCCACGTCCCAGGCTGAGCTCTGTCAGGTACTCATGTCCCCCTCCCACCTTTTCTCTGCTCTTTTCCACACTGCAGTCTTACCTGGCAGGGGCAAAGGCACTCAGTGTGCAGAAAAGGGAAGTGTGAATTCACCCAGGCAGCCCTGGGCTCTCTGCATCACCACCTTGGAGCAGGTGAGCAGCAGACTGGGGTGCTGTGGGAGAGGAGCTCAGGAGATTGATAGACACAAGGATTTGAGAAAATTGTAGAGGGAAACCCTGATTAATTAATTCAGGTTACTAGAAATAGAACAATAAAAGGAGACAAACAAAAGAGAAGAGGCACATTCTGGGGATGGGAGCTCACAGACAGCCTGGGAGGAAAGGAAATCTCTGTGTGCTGCACAAGCTGCAGGAGGTGTGGCGGTGTCTGGAGAACAGGAGGAGCAAGTTAGCTTTGTAGAGGCACTGACATAGAACACGTGTGGTAATAAGAAATGTTGGAGGGTGAGAGAAAAAATTTAAATGGAGAGGAATCTTATTTATTAGAAAAATCATAGGCTCTTTTCCTACATTTACAGAACAATGGACATCTATACCTTCCCTCTGCCTTCTCTGTGCCCCCAAACTCGCTAGCAGAATTATCTGATTTTCTTTCTTTCATATAAGTTGGGTAAGTAATGTTATTGCTATGTTGTGAATCAGAAGGAAAATCAAGACTGTGGTTATATTGTGTGGGTTGTCCATATGTGTGTCAGACACCGTACTGACACACAGAATTGAGATAAATCTGCAAGTTATTTCTGAAACAGGTCTTATAAGCTGTTAATAATAATAATAATAATAATAATAACAATAATAGTCTTGGGTTGTTTGGTTTCAAGCAGCACCTCACTGTGGTGACGAGAAACAGCTAGTATTTCTTTATTGTTTTCTGGTTTGCTGACTTGAAAAGATTGTTACATGCTTTGAATTACTCAGTTCCCCTTTGGAAGATTTTGATGGTGTCACAAGGGATTCAAATAGAAAGTGGGACATGCTTTCTGCTGACACTGGAACGAGTGGCACACACTTAGAGTCACCAGGCACCAGCACTGTCACTGAACCTGGGGCTGGTCTTGCTCCACGCTTCCCCTGTGTCGGACAAACACTCCTGAGCCTTTGCTGTGAATTAAGCTGCGGAGCTGCTCTGGGTTAAAGCTATTTTTCACCATTTTCTGAGTTAGTTTTAAGCCAAGCCAGTTGTTCCCTTTGGCTCTTTGCATGGAACAAAAAACAGGGAGGCGGAGGCAGAGGAGTAGTCAGCCTGGGGAGGGTGGGAGTGGGATGCTGCCTTTGAGCATCAATGCCAGCTCATGCTGCCTTAGCATGCTAATGCCAAACAGCCTGCATGAGTGCCTGAAGCCAGCTACAGCCCTAACATCACTACTGTAAAAACATAACACTAAGCATTGCTGTTTGCCACTGGTCCCATAAGGAGGGGTTCACAGACACTACAGTGTGGTATGTTTAATAACTAGATTAAAATAGATCACTGCATTGCACCTACTTGCTTACCTGGGAAAATATTTGCTTTTTGAAAAGAAGCCCTGAAGCAGGGGTTTTGTATCAGACCAACAAAATAATCTGGAATTTTTTTTTTTTTCAATGAACTTCATAGATGAAAGATGCAGGAAAATTGTGTACCAAAATTGTGTATCTAGAGCCTGGTAAAACTGATTAATGAATCCGCCTGAATTTATGTCTAGTGTAAATAAATCACTTTTTTTGCAAAGTTGTTTCAGGCATCAGACAAATATAAACCTAAAAATATTCTCTTCAAGTTCTTTTTTGCCTAAAATTACAGTTAAAACCATATTCACATGCCTGAGGATAGGAAATGTCATACTGATGGATGAGTTATAAGCCTCCCTTTTCCTGGGCATTGGGAGCCCAATTCTGCTCTCTGTTCAACTCTGCTGAATTGAATGGCATTGAATTGACATAAATGAGAGCAGAAATGCAGCTTGGGTGTGCCTTTCACAATCAACAAAAATAATTTCATACAAAGATGAATTTTTCAAGTGTATCAGAATCAATTAAGGTGCTACTGCTGGTTGAAGTACACGCGCCCATATGCAAAGTCTATATTCATTCTTTCTTCCATGAAATTTGACTTTTGGCCAGAACATTAAAACAAACTGCGTTCTACTAAGTGGAAATAAAACTCCCATTCACATTTTATGAAATAGGAGATATTCTGTATTTCCTATGAGTTCTGAGTGTATTTTCCTCTATGTGTTAAACTCCTTTATCACCATAGACCTTAGATAATACTTTCCTGTGAATGTTGCCAGTAACAAAACAGCAAAATACCTGCAGGATCAAACAACAGTTGCTGTTAGAGCTCATCTGCATTTCATGCTCAGTAGAGATATACTCTGATTAGTACAAAAAGTTATCTTCTATACTTTTCCTGTATCTTTATGTCCGTGTCCTTTGTATCAGAACAGTAAAATATGGTCAGTACAATCCAAGGGCTCAGAATCCTGGCACCCCTGTCCCACGGCACGGAAAAGCTACACAACTGATAAACTGGTGAGCAGCAGTACCCGTCCCTACGCCATACATTTCAGCTTTGTGTCCCCAATAGAGAAAAAAAACAAAAAAACAATCTGCCGTTCCAGCATTTCTAAGTTATAAGGATCAAGCCTGGATCCAACCTAATTTTTTTAACATTCAGATTTTTTGAGGCAAGCATTTGGTGGAATTAATCCAATATGAAACAGGTTTTAGGCACAAAAGATATCCAGAAGCCCTTCTTACAGCTAGGTTATTCTGCAGGCCATTTAAGGCACATTCCAAAACTGAGTTTCCTTCACTGGAAGTTCTGACTGGGAACAAAAATTTGGCATTCAGCTGTAGTCCAGCTCCTCCTTTCATGCCATTTATAATTTGGAGGTAATATAATTTAGAGGTATGGTTTTCCAAAGCAATCCTTAGAGCCTTTAACTAGGAAGTGTATTAAAATAAAAGCAAATCAAAAATGGACTATTGTACAACTTTATTCCTCTTTAACTATATCCCTAGATTTAGCTCTAAGTGCACAGATGCCTGAGACTCTTTAGTGATGCAGCCTGCTACAGGTCTGTGTTATGTTCCATCCATTCCAGATGCTGTGTTATATTCCAAATGCACCTGCATGGTTCAAGTAAAAACTTACTTTATATCTTTTGATATTAAAGTTTATTTTTCAGTGTAGGGATCTAATTAGAATATATTCAGTCTGTAAACAAGTCACTATATAGTTGAAGGAAATTTATTTTTCATTTCAATAGCATAAGGATTTTAGTTAGTAGCTGATATGCAGATCAGCCAACCTTGTAGAAAAGGTAAGCAGTGTGAAATTATATATGAGTTATTAATAATTCCTAATAGGAGGAAAAGACCTGACAGAAAGGGTGAATTAAATGACTGTAATAATCACAGAGATGCATTACTTGGAATTCATTTCAGCACATTTGTGATACTCTGTAATGGGAGAGTCAACTTGTAACTCAGCAAGAAAGCATGTTCTTCCTCATTAACAATATTTCCTCTTGAATTTAAATTCTTCTGTTTCATATTTATACACTGATGCCAGTACTACACTTGTAGGGCAGCTTTTTATTATAAAAAGGCTTGTCTAAATACATCCATTGAACTAAAGCTCCCAAAGTGTGGAAGAGATTGTTTATGTCTATTCTCAGACCTTTATCTATTCATCTCCTTCTCCACTGAATTCTAAGAAGTCAGTAAAAAATTATTTGTTAAATACTGTATAATGGCAAAAAGGTCGCTGCAAGAAAAGAAAAAAAGAAACTTATAACATGCAGAAAAACGTGCAGAAAAATAGAGTGGGAAACAATTCAGTGATCTTATTATGCTAACTATGCTAATTATTATGATGCTAATTATTATTATCTGTCTGTTAGAAATTTTAATCCTGCTCTGATCCAGTTGTCTTTCTTACAACTGATTTTCAGATAATGGTATCTCTTTCTATGTGCACGTATTTTCGGCGCAGGGCTGCCTATATGCTGTTAGACAAAGCAAGATCATCTGGATAAGACTGATAACACATTGAAATATTTCAAAGCAAATGCTTTTCTTGTATGCCCCTAGCCTTTTTTCAAGACCGTGCGTGTATTTCTGGAAGGGTTGGGTGAGCCAGACAAGCGTGCGCACACCATCACACACCCGGAGCCAAAATAAAGGAAAGCCTTTTGTGTGGCATGGAGGATACATAAATGTCAACAAGAAAAGTGAATAATGGTCATTAATTTGAGTAAAGGGACAAGAGCTGAGTGGGAAATCAAATTAATAGCTATGGAAGAATCCTTGCTAAAAGAGAGCTGAGGAGAAACAATTGAAACAGGCTGAACATGTACATGATTCTGGAGAGCCAGTGATAGAAACTACATGAAAGAGGAAGTATGCAAAGTATCTGTGTTGTTATGTACCAAATTTCACCATAATCCAGCATAGGTCTAAGTATAGGTATGAAGTTCCACGCTAGTTTACAGAAAAACTGGGACAAAGCTGAGTAAACAGGACTCCAGCACACAGTGAATGACTTCTGTTCCGTAACTTATACAGAAGATGAGTGGGATGTTCATTGCAAATGTATATACAGTGTTAAACAAGTCCTTAAAGTACAAAATTACTAAGTGAAAATTACTGTTCCTGGTTAAATTATAACACCTGTTTACAACAAACTGAAAAATACCAGCATGTGTGTGGGAATTTGGAGGTGGAGGGGAATAGAGTTAGCACTTTACATATTTTTGGGGGGGGGGGATTTTTTTATATTTGTTCATTTCTATACTTAAAAAATTTGCACTATAATTTATCTGTCTAAACCCAATCTGTGTAAATTAATCTTAGAAAATTTCCATTTCTTTATATTCCTTAGGTGGTCGGTATCTCCTTCTATTAAATTGACAACATGCTTTCCTTTTTTGGTTTCATTTATCCATTGAGATTTTTTTTTAGAAGTTTTGATGAAAACACAAACATCACAAGAATGTCCTTGCATCCAATGACCACTTTTGCTGAGTTTTTAGATCTTCTGGAACTGAGAATAAAATTACCACTCATATGCATTTGAGAACGGGTAGATGTATAGAATGATTAATCTCATCTGCCATGACCAACAGATGCTGGTGAGAAACAAATAATTTTCGTTCTCATCTATATCAGTGGAATATTCCAAGTCTTTAAGGGCTTTTTCTGACTTTGCAGAACAAAATAGCCCAATTGTTGTTGCATTTTTTCTTTTGGAAAAATTGCATTTTAATAATTGCTTCCATGGTCTGCTTGGTAAAGTCAAACAGCAGTGATGTGTTCCTATTTTGGAAATTCTTTCTGTTTTTCTCAGTAATCTCTTAATATTAAAGGTTTTTTTCCTAGGCCAAACACCACTGGGATTATTGTGCACAATTCATTTTTGTTAGGTAGGCAAACAGAAAACCTCCCAGCACAAATCCTTAGAGCTGGTGTTCTTTAAAGCTTTTTTCCTCAGTGCACACAGGAAGGCAGAAAATGCACACGATCTCTTCCTCATCGTTTGAGATCAAGCATGTACTTTAAAAATTACATATTTGTAAAGGAAACAGGTCTCACGTTACTCCTTGAGTGGCAACAGACCATGCACTCTGTAGATGTTCCTTGGTTCAGTAATCTCAGTTATTTCAGGGGATTACTAACATTACAGGTTGTACCATTAAACTACAGATTTGCTTTACAGCAAAGCCAAGGCTGTTGAAACGAACAGAAAAGAGAATATTTTATAAATTGTGCCTTATCTTGCTAGGTATCACATGGGGATTTTTATTCAAGGCTCTCCAATGTCGTGCACTAGAAGATAACATTCTCAAGGGCTTTTAAACTTTAATTTCTTCAAATGGAGATTGAAATTTTCCATGTTGGCCATATTTCTCTTTGAATATCTTGGGGAAAATATCCAATCAGCCAAATACTTCCACTTTGGAGGCTTCAGTGGTGTGGTGTAACATGTATCTTAATAAAGAGTTGTGTCAGAACAACTTAGGGCATGGAGGACTATGGTACAGACAAGTTTTCCAAAGTTAGAAGCTTTTGAAAGCTTGCACATCAGAAAATCTGTTCTAGCTTCAGGGTGTAGGTCTTTTTACGAAGAAAGTAATAAAAATGATTGTAGAAAAAAGAATCGCCTATTAGATTCAAGGAAAAGGAGATAGGAAGAGAAACTAGAGCAGGACCAGCTTTCTGTGGAGTGTGGATGTTTTTTTAAGATGCACAAAATTTATTCAAAACAGGAATTAGCTGAATGAGGAAAACACACATGAGAATATAGGTATGAGAAGATGAACAGGAATCATACAGGGCCTGAAGGACATGCTGGGACTGGGGAAACAGAAAGATGAAATAGCACACATAAAGAAAAGAATTGGACAGCTAAATAAAAAGAAAACCAAAATCTAGTGGTAAGCGGGCATGGCAATGTCTGCGTGACTGATTTGTGTCTGGCTGTAAAGAAAGAGTATACTAAGGGCAAGGAAGCAGCAAATTGAAAGAGAAGAGATGAGAAAATAAAGCTGGATGCAAGGGACTGTGAAAGGCTGGGTGTAGACTGTAAATTTTCAGGGGATAAATTATGTAAACCTGAGGGGGACAGATCAGAGTCTGGGGAAATGAGCAGAAGTGCCTGTGCTCACTGGACCCCTGTACTGAGCAGCAGTAGAAGAACCAATACCAGTTTCTCTCCATTTGTATTTCACTATGGTGAAATATTTATGGTTCTCGTTTCCTAACGGTGTTGATTCACATAGAAGATTACAACTGTGTTATGCAGTTGTCAGTTGTGCCATTAGCCCAGTGGTAAGCACTCAAGTCTCCATCCACAGAGATATTCCAAGGCTGGCTGGATGTGGTGGGCAGCTGTCTCTAGCTGAGCCTGCTTGAGCAGAGGGGTTGGACCAGATGATCTCCAGAGGTCCCTTCCAGCCTCAAACAGTCTGCAATCCTGTGACGGCACAGCTCAGTGTCAGGCAGTGGGAAAGAGGAGCAGATTCTTGGGGAATGACTTGTTTTTTCTGGGTCCCGTGAAATGCCACATACCTCTCTCTTTCTCTGTCCAGCCCATGCACAGGAGTTTTACAAAATTAAACAAGTGTTAAAACTTTTTTTCTGGGGCATTATTTCTGTTCCCATAGGTTAATGGTTGGACTCAATTTTAGAGATCTTTTCCAACCTTAACAATTCTATAATATTTTAAATTGCATAATTACAGGCTATCTGTTGACTGTTCCCAAGAACCTGGAAAACATAACTGGTTTAACAGAGCCTGATGACCATAATGTAAAAAAATTATTTGTAAACACAAAAATACTTGCCACTAAAGGAAATACTACGAATACCTTGGGTTTCACTAATCTTCAAACAAACTTGGAAGGAATGCCAAAAATCATACAGTATTTATATTATCTATTTAGAAGCACACTAGTTGTCCTGACTTAACATCTTTCTTGAGAACTGTTATTTTTGCAGTTTAGAGAGAGCTGCTAGCATTTCTCTCTGCAGTCCACAAGAAAGACCATACAAACCAGATGCTAATAGCACTACAGTTTTGGTAATAAAATAAATATGAAAATGAACCTTCAGAATTTGATCAGGTACCTGTTGAGAATTTATGGAGACAAGTGACCTTAATCTCTAGAAGAGCAATATTTACATATTTAAATGAGAGTTAACAACACAGTAAGGATTGTATTGACTTATAGACGGGTTTTGGTTTTGTCTGCTTATTTTTGTCCAGAAGCCAGCAGCCCTTTGGGTGTAGCTTGTTCTGGTTTTGACACAGCTTCTGCTTTCCTCTATGTTCCTTTTCCTACAATCCTGAAGCTGTTTTGCAGATGCCCACAGGAAGAGAAATACACTGGCTGCCACCGGGTATTTTCAGAGACCTTTCAGTAACTGTTTGTAAGAACAATTCAGTGAGGCAAGGCATCTTCTTACAAGCAATTTAATTCTTAATCACTAGTGCTTTAAGTAGGAAGAAGCTAAATGCTATCATGGGAAAATGCCAAAGTAATATGGGTTAGTTCTAGGGAAGTGTAGGGGTTCATTTTCTGTCATCTGTGGTGATTTTCACACACAGCACAATAACCTTAAGTGGTGGCATACGGGAGTAAATAATGACAAGTTTCATCAGAGCTGTAGGGTAATACAGCTGCCTGCAGATCTTAACTCCATGAAAAGGAAGGTGAGAAAAGACATGACTCCTATCCATGCAGACCAACCACAAGCAAAGTAAAATTTTAGTTCTTTGCTTCTGCATTAGAACTAGTTTTCCTCTACCATGCTCTACTTTCCTACTCCCCTTTCAGCCTGAAGGAGCAACTTTTCTCACAAATACTGACTCTGCATGCCTTGAGTCTAGTTGCATAAGTGTCCCATGGGCTTGGGAAAAATGTGGTGCTGCTGTGTACTCACGGCTTTGTGTCCTGAGTGTACGAACGACACTCAGTGTGAACTGCCAAGTCCAGTTTCTAGGTGCTGAACCTCATGGACTATATGACATTGGTGGCTCGAGAAGTACATTGCATTCTCACATTTTAAATGTCTAATGGTGTTAGAAGCTCCAGAATAATTTCAGGTATGCATATTTATACTTCTAAATGCATATATATGGTGTGTATGTGCATGTGTAATAATTCTCAAAAGGCCTGAACTATGCACTTGGAATGTTTTTTAAAAATTGCTTTCTGAGAAAATACACAGTAACTGATGGTGCTATTGACATAATTCATAAAGGGAATAGTTGATTACCTGTTCTGTAACTGAGCCAATGAATATTCATAGTTCCCTTGGTATGGAGCTGGCATATTTCAGCTAATTAGGTCTTCTGCTTAGTTGGTGCATATGCACACTTTTTATATGATACCAAAGTATGTTTAATTGGGATTTGGCAGATAACACCAAAGAGAGTTTGCAAACAAACAAACAAAGTAGACTCCACTGCCATTTCCATAAATGGAATGGTATCACTTTATGGACACTTGTATAAAAATGTCACCTCATTTCAAAAGGGCCTAAAACTCACACTATTAGGGCAGGTTTCAGTTAGAAAATGGCAGGAGAAACACTTCTTTTTAGGTAATACACTTATTTCAGACATGCATACAAATTTCTACTCAGAGTGTTTATAAATGTTGTTGATAGCTGCATTATCCCTTCCTGAATCTATTTGAGAATACTATACTACCTTTGCATTACAGTTTTAGTATGTCATTTTGCCTTTGAGAATCTTGGATGCAAGCCAAGGTAAAATAAAGACCAGAAGTTAAGCTGCTACCTCAGTTTCTTTCTTAGCTTCCTACTGTCTTTTGCTGGGAACACACATCGGGGCTGGCAAGGAGCACAGCCTGTCACAGGCCACTCATCACCACCCTGTTGAAAACAAGTTGCCTAGTAAGATAACCAGAGGCTAGTTTTGGGGGGTGTATCCAGGTATCCTTTCAATGGCCTCAGCAACAGGACAGTCAGATCCACGCCTGGGTCTTGATTGAATGCAGAGTCCAGACACGGCTGAGGTGTGCCCCAAGCCAGGAACTCGGAGCTTTTGTGCTCTGAGAGCCTAGAGGTACCCCAGTGTTCAATCACAAGAAAATGATACAAGTGATGTGCTCTGCTACTCTGCTTCACTGGAGCCCTTGCCTGGTCTCCCAGTTATCTTTGTCCCTGCCACAGCAGGAGAATTAAAACTTCGGTTCAGTGCCACAATGTTCTCGTGTTAATGGGCACATCAGTCCAGCCACTGATCTTGAGTTATTCTCTTCTACATATGAGAATGACATCTTATTATTTTTTAGTCTTAAATCATATTTCCCTCCTTTTCTAGTCTTTCCTCCACCATATAAAGTTTTCCACCCTAATGGCCCTTTCCCATGCTTTTCCTTGGTATCTGCTATTGAACAGAAGACTTATGTGAGTCCACCATACAAAAAAACACCTTTATGTCTAATTGACTCATGACTCTTTTTGGATCCCATCTTTTTCTCTGACCCATGAATGCTAACTTCTGTAATCAGAATATTTAATTCTGGGGCATGGATGATTTAAGAGTTGGTTATGAAACAGAGCTTTTTAATCAAAGTCATTACTTCAGACCCACTCCTTGTTACACAGGGCTGGAGCCCATCTGGAGGAATCATATTGTCACAGGTTTAGGGAATGCTGTGTTCACTCTATAGCTGGTGGGAAAATGTTTCCATGTACATGAGCTCTAAGGCATCCACAGCAATATTTATATCAGATTAGATGTGCTGCTGAAAATAAAAATCAAATCAAGCCACCTGGAAAAATTCCCCACACTCTTCAATAGCTTAATATAGAGGCACTGGAGTTAGACATCATGTTAGAGGGTACGTGGCTCTCACTTAATTCAGGTAAAACAGCTTCCTGCTGAGCTCGAGTTTACTTAAGCAGTTATCAGAATCTCGTCTAGACCTGTCCCCTAAGGAAGGTGTGGCTTTATTTCTAATCTAAAGTATGAAGTTCTGCTACGTATTGAATTCCACTTATGATCTCAGCCATTAAAATTTTGTTCAACTCAATGAAAATCAATTCTGCTCTTCATTTTTAGAAATTGCATCATTTCTGTGTATACTTTCTAATCTGCTCAGAAACACCATAGCACTTTCCTGCGTATAAAGCTGTAAAATAATATAATATAATCATGACCAATACGGCTTTTATGTTCTTGATATAACATATCAAAGAAGGAATAGAAGACAGAACATGATCCCTTTGAAAAGAAAAGTCTAACCTACATCTTGACTATTTCTTTCATAAATCTAGGAACAGGCTGATTCATGTTCTACTTCAGTAATTTCTCATGAGGAAAATGCATTTAAAAACTAATGAGTCTTTTTTCCTTTTCCTATTTGTTTTTTCTGTATGCGAAGCTTTAAAAAATGAAATCCATAATGAAATTATTTTCTCTGCAAAGCTAAGAATTTGAAGCTAATTTTATCTTACCTACATCATGATTTCATCGTACATATTTACCTATTATATTGCAATGGCCAGTCAGACTTAGTGTATCAATCTTAATTCATGATAACCCTTAGTAGACTTTTAAATAGCAGTTATGTCAAAAGAATTTGTAAAATAGCTGTTTTTGCAAATGTTAAAGCGATATCAGAGTTTTGAGGGTTTTTTTTATTGTTAACCATGCTGCAGGGAGTAAAAGTATTTTGCATTCTAAAAAAGGCACAGCGTTGGGTTTAAGTGTGAAGTGTTTTATTGCTTTCTGGTAGCACTAGGGGACTGTAACACCTGGGAGAACCTTGTAATGGGTTTTTAACATTTGTTAGCATTCCCA
>VYZQ01067352.1:13400-33378 GCA_013400655.1 Mystacornis crossleyi | reverse complement strand
TTCCCCCCCCCCCCAATTTTACCCCAGTGCTTGTGAAAAAAAGAAAATTAGGAGAAAAAAATGCCTCTGTTTCAGGGGGTAAATCAAGTCACACAGTGCCTACAAATGTTTAAAATAAGAATTCAAGATTCAAACTGGTCACAGGAAAGTCAGTTGATTTGAAGTGGTCTGCAGACCAGTGTCTACCACACCAGGGACTATAGAAACCAAGGTGGCTTCCAAAAAGACTGTCCTTTCCCTGAGAAAATAAACACCAAATGTTTAGTTGCCAGCATTTCTGCATTACCTGGGACACCAGCTTCTACAAATATGTTTATACTTACCCCTACCAAGGGCCTGCAGCAAAGGCAGCCCCATTCAGGGGACATGACAGGGGCATGCAGCCAAGGGAGTGTAATTCCCCTCCCCAAAAGAGCCTTTGAGCCTCACAAGATGGGTTTCTTCTTTTATAGTGCCATCATTTTAATTAGCGTAAGCACTGAAATTATCTGATAGCAGTATTGTAATGACCTCAGCTAATGCACTGGTTTTAGCACTGTGTTTTAAATGAGACAATGAATCTAGATTTGGCGTGAAAATATTCCAATAGGCATTTTATAGCATTTCTGTATAGATGAAACTACAGCTATAGTAATTAAAACATTCTTGTAAGCCAGTAACATTCCAGTCCTCCTACCCCTTACAAGACTATTTGGACCAATATTAGCTTTTACCGCTGGGATTCTCAAGCATATATTTTTATCCAGACCAGAGCATGATCCACTTTTGTCTAGTTTAATCAGTCTCACAGGAAACCCCCTGACCTGCTTGCCCAGAAAAGTGAGAAAATAGAAATTCACTTGATAGTCTTGTGACCTGGAGTCAAAAATCAAATTGCAGTATCTCTCAGGAGCACTAAAATTCACTTTCAAGAAGCCATGTATTTAGAGGCACCAGCCTAAGTTCCTATTAGAAGGTGAGACCTGAGACAAGTAACTCGTAAGTAAAACAAATAAGGCTACTTGTATACTGCCACTCCAAATTAATTGACTTCAGCGGTTGAAGGTATTTAATGGAGTTGCTTAGATTTTGGGTTTGGAAGAGGGCAGAATTGTGCAGGATGCTTACTGAGCGCTGTTCCTTGTGTTAAAGAGGATCAGTGAATAGCTTGGCCACTTGCAGGCAGGTTGCAATATTCTCCTTTGATTTTCATCTCTCCCATTTAGTGGAAAAGACATATGACTTTTTAGCTTGATAATAAAATATTGCTTTTAAGATGATACATGTCCAAAGATAATGCTTTACTGACACTGTGTCCACTCACTGAATCAGCTATGAATCTAAAGAGACATCTGCTAACCAAAAGAAGAATTAGAAATATTTTGTCTTGTTCCCTGTGGGACAGCGAACATCAATCGGTAGATCTGATCCAGAATTAACTGCAGTGGTTTTTTTTTCCTGCAGAATTTAAAAGTAAAATTCCCATTCTCTTGATTTTCTGGCAATAAAGACATAGAACTGTTGAAATTAGGTAAAGTATTTATGGAGTAAGGCAATAATTTGAATAGGAGTGTCAGAATCTAACCACTGAACACTAAATAATTATAAGTGATATCATAATGAAATTTCATTCCGCCTACAGGTGGCTATTTTTTTTCTGTAACCTTTTTGTTACATGTTAAGAATAAGATGTAAATAAAACAGGAAAAGGCAGTAAGCTGAATCATCACTGCTTTTAACTTTAATGGTGTTCCCTGAATCTGAAATAACCACTGTTACTTACCACTTTGATCTGGCAGTAACTTAGCCCCCTAAGCTAGAAGATAACACGGTCAATTATACTTCAGCATTGTTTTTACAGGAGACTTGTCCTTCCTAATGCAGATTCAGTGAAGTTGATAATGTTTGCCTTATTTTTTCTTCTGCAGAAATAGACTGGCAAGTGATTCCATTTATGCTTTTTAAATCAAAGATGAAATAAGAATATTCTTCCTGATCTACTGACTAAACTTCTAGGACTTATCTTCAGCTATTCTTCTCTTACTCAACTTTTACTCTTTGCTCTCCCACATGTGCAAAATACACAGAAAAAAAAAAAAAGCTACACAATGAATTCAAATATTGCCTAAAGCAATCCAGGGCGTGTTGAAAATGTGTGAGAGCGGTGCATTTATATTACAGTAAGTACAGATAAGTGCTTGTGATTTGAGTTCTACAGCAGATTTTTCCTTGCAGCCTGATGTGGTTATGTGCATTATGACAAGAAACCTTTCAGAAACTCAATCTTTCAATCACATTTCCTACCGCTTCCTACCTATCTGGGGCTTTCCTTTTTCTCTCACTTGTCATCATATTAACCATGAGACATTATTTCTCTAAGTTACTGCCTGTGAAAAAACCCAGAGATCTCCTTCCACTCCTTGCTGCAATTTTAGGGAAGTTTCTCTCTCAAGGCTGTGTGAGCTGCCAGGTAGCTATTTTTTAGTTTTCTCTTCGTTAAAAAGGTGACAAATAGGGCCACCCAGCACCTTCTTTCTTCACGCCCTGTTAAATGTCTGTGTCTCTTGATGCAGAACATTGTATGAGGTAGTGCCAGAAGACGCCCAGTTTGCATTTGCCTTCTACTAGGATAGAAAAGTAGGCATGGATGAAGAGTCTCAAAACTACCAGCGGTAGCTGCGGGACCTTAGCAACCTTACCCTTACAAAGTACGATCAGATAGTTGCTAAGGTATCGCTGGACGCGGTGCTTGCCTGTAGGCAACTTGGTTCTGCAGCTGGGGACAGGAATGCTTCACTCTGCCAGTCCTCTGTGAAACACAGATGGAGCCCGCAGAACAGGAAGGAAACCCTCCTGTCGTTCCGATCGTCTCCAAGCAGGCAAGATGTGTGTGGGAAGCATGCAGGACTCATTAGAGACAGCGAGGTAGCTTGCCACTGAGAGCGGGAGATAACTGGTGGCAGAAGAGAGCGTTTTTGTGAGGAAGGGGAAAAGCACTCAGTGTGGGAGGAATGTAAATGGGAGTCCAGGCATGTTTGCTTTTTGCAGATTCTTGTTTTAGTTTGTGGAAGATATTAGGCTTCAAATAGAGATTAAATGAGGGGAAGACCCAAAAGGGTCCATAGATCAAGGGACAAACAAAACACTTTCAGAAAGCTGCTTCCTTTAGAAAGAGGAAGCAACAGTCAGTCTTCAAATATAGAGACTTTCTGCTTCTAAGGACAGTAATTTTGAATGCTATTAAGCACTGGCCAGATCCCAAGACTTCAAAATTAAATATGGGGGATTGACACTTGAGAAATTTGGTTTGTTTACAAAAGGAACCAGTGTTTTGTCTCCTACTCTTGAAAAGGAGAGAGAAAGGCTTCAATAAGCTATTGTGACCAGCCACGCTTTAGAAAAAAATACACAGTTCACGTCAGTGTTGACTGCTTCTCCATGTCTGTCTTTGGAGTGATTTCAACTGTGATTAAGATTTCCAATTATATTACAGCTGGGAGGATAAAACACATCAATGAAAGCAGAATAAACCTACAGAGCAACCTGAGGACAATAAAGTAACCAAGCCACAGGGAATGAGAAAGAAATTCACTAATAAAAATCTAAGCTGTTATGAAGTGCCTTTCAGTCCAGCTTCTCAGAAAAAAAAAAAATGCACATTTCTATTGCTTTTAATCTGGAAGGAACTGAGGCACAAGGCACTGAAATGACAAAGCGAAAGGGCAAATGCAGAGAAACATCTTGTAAACATGGAACATAAAGAGATGTCATTTGCCACAGAAAACTGTCAGAAGCCTGTTGGAAGGCAATTTTCAGTGGTCAAGTTGTATTTCTTATTTGCTTTCATTTTTGACAGGAAAAAATCTATGCTTTTCTGTATTTCTCTAGGAAGTACAATTCTAAGGGAAGAACGATAAATTTGGGCTAAATTGGAAACATTTAGCATTTATTTTGATTTCTGCTTCAGAATGTAGTATAGAAATAGGATAAATAAAAATTTCATTTAAAAAATAAAATTCTTTATTCAGAGAATATTTCAATAGGACATTTTGACATCCTCTACTTTTTATTTCTTTTTTCAAAAATATTCACCAAAATTCACACAGTTTAGCAAAGTATTTTTAGTTTTGTCAGAACTGCATTTTCTGATGGAAAATGGTTCCCTTAAAATTTTTTCTCTCAGTTTCAGTTATGTATCTGTAGTATCCTTCTGCTAATGCAGAATTGTCCCCTGAAGTATATTTTACCAATGCTTTGTCCAGTCTTGCTATAAATGTCTCAGACAATGAGACTCCCACTGAAGGATTACTCTACAGTCTAATAGATCTGTCAGAAAGATTTTCCTGAAACTCAGACTATATTTTCCTTGTCTTAATTTGGGATGTCGTGGAGCAGCTCATGAAATGCAAGCATAGTAAATCACTTGAACCAGATGGTATCCATCGGGGGGTTCTGAAAGAAATAAAGTGCAAAAGAGGGAAGATACTGGCAATAAATCATTAAAAATAGCAGCTGTTCCTTTTAAGAGGGAAAATCCAGCCTATACTTAGAATAAAAATTATTATTTTTTTTAACTGAATAAAAGATCAATTTCAAGAATGGCAGCCTGATGAGGCTTAAACTCAGCTTCAAGGAAATCTACTAACAATCTAACCACAGTCCAAGTATTAGATGACTATAATTTTAGACCAAACTGTGGCATCTCCCACAGGGGTAAATAATGACTCTGGTGTGAGAGAAATCTTTGGACGAAAAACAGCCATAATTGTGTAAGAAATTTCATTCTAGAGAAAAATTCATAACTGAATGGCTCTTACATTCCTGGATTTTTAAAAAAGTTTCTGGAAAGGAGTGTCTAGAGGAGGGGTTCACTGGAGGGGGAGTTTGCTATTACTGGGCTGGATAATGTAAATGAAGGCTCCCAATGCTAACATCTCGGGAGGCAGCAGGGAAGGAGTTTATCACACCAGGTGTCCAAACGTGCAGTAGTAATGTCTGTCATGATAAGATATTTATTTCACTTTAAAATGCAATGTGCTTGCATTACAATATGCAGGGTGAAGGAAATGCACTGAGCAAATGGAGCATGAGCAAGTTAAGATTTGTGATGGTCCCTAGGTCTGATGGCAACCCTTTTTTCTCCACAGCCTCCAAAAGAATCCTTTATCTCAGCCAGTAACCACAGGAAATTCAGTGCTCTACTTCGGATAAATTTTCCATCAGTAGAATTTAAATAACAAATAAACCTCTCCCTGTGAAGTTTATGTCAATTATCTCATAGGTAACTCAAAATGTGGCACAAGAAGGGCATATTTCTGTTTTCTTAAGAAGCATGTATTTGTATTAAAAAGCAGGAGCAAGACAAATTGGTGTTTCCATACAGAGATGAGGAATTACATTTATTATTATTCAGATCTTATCTCCAATTATGTTAGAAATTTAGCAGGTATTCCTGGGGCTTGAACCACCTGTTGAGAAAATCTCCCTGATTAGTGTTGCATGAGCAAGTTATAGGAACCGAATCGTGAACAGAGATAGCAAAAATGGTCAAAGAAGGAGAAGCACAGAGAGAAAAAAGCTGCTGGGAGTCATGTAAAAAGCCAGTAAGGACTGACTGTTTTAAAAGAATTATTCATTCATCTGAATGCTTTGGGCAAGGAAAGGTAAATTATTTCTTTTCTGCTGTGTCATTGTAGTGCCTACTTGGTTTGTTTGTATTTTCTCTCCGTAGCTCTCATTCGTGGTGGGTCCATAATTCTGTCCTGCTAGATCCATGCCAGCAGGACCAGCCATCAAAGACATCTCCAAAACTTCCTTCCTGACATTCGCTTTGCCTTTTGTAGGCATCACACATCCAGCCCTGACTCTGGCTGCTTACATATCCCATCTGCGTTTGCACTAGATAAAGCCTAAGTCCCCACAGAAAGCACACTGGAATCCCTGTGTGGAAAGCCTGACCTGCAGTCTTCAGATATATCCAGGAGGATATATAGGAAGGCCTGCTGTATTCCTGCTGAAAGGGTTTGGGGGAAAGGGATTCTTGCAAATACTGCATCCACCAAAGGTTTTCCTCAAGCAAACCTGGAAGGCTGCCCCAGAGCCAGTACCAGCACTGTTCGTGTAGCACAAATTTTACTTGCGGTTATTTTGACTTCAAAACTGTCAGCAGAAAGAGTGGAGAACTCCATCTAAGCATGTGAGGATTGCTACTGGAGCCTTTGGAAAAAATTTCACATCTGCTTATCTAGAAATGTATCTAAAGACTTTTCTCACTACAAACTCTGTATTGTACAACAGTATTTTTTACTGTTCAAAATAATCATTACAAGACAGACTTACAATTTCACAAGTAGTTTGGCACAGCACTGCAGTATTTTACACCTGCCTGCCCTTCCACAGTGGCAGAGCTGCAGTCTCAAAGCGAAATGTAGTTGAGATCCTGTCCCCGTATTACCTTGGTTAAGGATTCCTCCACAAAGTAGCAATTTTAGGCAGCTCACTGAGACACTCTTCCCTTCCCACTACTAGCTGATGCCCAAATGCAAATCTCTGTAAGTAAGAAATCCAAATTCTGGGGCATTTTCCACACAAATCTGAGTGTATTCTGCCTGGATTTAGTATTATTAGCACTGAAATCCATGTGCAAGGGAACTGGACAGGATAAAGAGGAGAATGTGTTCCATTTTTGTGATTTCTCAACACAATGGCTAAGTTTGAAGACCAAACAAAACAAAACAAAAAAAGCAAAAAGTTCCCAAGGAATGACAGTTTCTTTTGCCAAGTGTAACAGTTCTTGTGAGTCACCTGAGACAGGTGTGCTCTGTGGTCTTCCTGCAGCCCTAATGCCATGATCATCCCGAGTGAGAGATGCACTGGATGTCCTGGTTTGGACAGGTGTCTNAAAGCAGCGGTGAAGAGATGGCAGAAGTAGGGCAGGGCAGAAGGACAAAAAAAAAACAGCAGAAAACACGGCCTCGTAGCGAGATGAACTCTCTCTGCGGCGGCTGCAAGTCCCACTCCCTCCAAACGCCAGGAGAGCAATGAATCTCAAGCACTCTACCCCACCTCTTTTTTTCCAGTTCTAAATCTCCAGATGTCTCTGCTCCCCCACCTGAGAAGACGCCACCAAGACCAAAAAAAGGACAATTGGGCCCCTCCCTTGTGGCTGGCTAGGTCCTTTGTTTTTCTTAAGTACCCCAGCAATCGCCCCTTAACATGGGGAAAAAATTCCTTTGAGAGGAGAAAAGAACACATGCACACACAAAAAGAAAACCTTCTCAACCCCCAACACTGGAGTGCTCCTTATGCCACTCACACACAGATTTCTCTCCGGTCTGCAAGGGGATGCCGCCCCTGCAAGGTCAGGAGGCAGCCGTGGTTCACTCCTACTGCCAAGACTCCAAAGTGCACCACAAAACCAGGATACAACCATTGTCATCCAGTTTGATCCTTACTTCTTTTTCTTATACAACTCTTCCAGTACTACGATTATGCAGCCTTCAGCAGAATTTGTTTGATATTCAATGGGCTCCCAGAATATCATCAAATTCCAAAACAGCCTCTTTGGCTGAAAGCTATTTTTGGAAGACTATGAAACCATCCACTCAAAACCTTTGAGATTTCTCAAAATATATTTGTTTTGCTTTGAATTCCTCTCCTTTTGAGGTTTGCATATTTACAGGATAATCCCTATACTGTGAGTGCTGCAGAAACCTCTCCTTTGCATTGTTGTAGGAGCTTAGGTTGTAAGAACTGCTATAGATATTCAGAATTTACCATAAAACGGCTTTTGTTCCTTCCTGTGATTTTTGGCATTAATTATGCCCTGCTTCTCAGAGACGTTATCTGGAATTTCTACCAAGCTATCCTAGAAAGTGGTAGAAACATCAAACAATTGATAATCCAAGTTTTGGGGCACAAAATGGGTTCTTCCTGGTGTCTAGAGCCATGGTAGGCCATTGAAAATGACAGACCATTATGCTGTCAATTTTCATTTAGAGCTAAGTTGTTCATATTAGATTGTGTCGCTGCCTTAGTAATTAGCATAATTTTTTATGCTAATTCCTACTTTGCCAACATATTACTACCATGATACAAAACCTGGTTCGTTCATGTCTCTTTGAAGATTGCTCCCAGAGCTGTCCCATCATTTCCTTCCAGGAAAGGAAGAGTTGCCTCACTCTGGTTGGCTTGGAGTGCTGTGGTAATGAAGTCCCACCAGGGTGTGGTTCTTCCCCACTTAAAACAGGTTCTCAGACCCAGAATTCTCCAGAGCTAAATGTACAATACACAGATGTGGTGAAGACATCACCACTTTCAAAGACACAGAAAAAATCTTTCATTGGGAAAAAAAAAATAGACTTCCAATACAGGGATTATATCATGTGAAAGGAAAACATTGTGCTTTTTTGCCCCTTTTCGTAGATAAAACATTAGTGGATAAAATAGGGGATCATATTCCTCTTTTGAAAAACTTACGACTTAGAGATTTGAAGAAAAATCAATGTGACATTTGAATACACTTTGAAGTCCTTTCACAGCTTGAAACTTCACAACTTTTGTCTCTCCCCTTTTTTATCAACTGTATTCATTACATTTCCATATAAAGCAGCCTCCTTGTTAAATACCATCTCTCTTCCTCTTGCTCTTTTCCTCTGGCTCACTCTCTCTTTTCCCATTTCCCCCCCTCCTGCACTTGCTCTCCAGGAGTACCGAACACTTTCTCTCAAAGGTAGCAACACACCATTCAATTAAAGCTCCAGCCTTTGTAAAGACAGATAATAACTTTGATCGCTGCATTTGTATAATTAAGGGACAGGCCTCTGGTTTAAAGGGGCTCCTCTCTCGCCTTTGAAACAGCGAGAGCGTGATGAGTTTTCGGCGGCACCAGCGCTGTAGGAAAGTCCCCGTCTCCTTTGGTGTCACATCTATCTGCGTCCCCCAGCCTGCTCGTCCCTGTCCCAGGCCCGGCGATTAGGCAGCCCCCCGCTGGCTGCAGAGGGAGTGAAGCGGAGCGATAAGGGAAGCTGCCTTTCTGCCCTGCCTCAGATCGGCGCAGGGAGAGCTCCGCTTCACAGGCAGCCCAAGTGTAAGCCGTTTAAACAAGCGTGCAGGAAATATTGGGGTAATTACCAAGCACAGGGAGGGGGTCTCTGGCTGTCAGCGGCACTGAGAATGGATTCGAAAACTCGCTCAGCAGATTAACTGATCCTTTTTCTGCAGCCCATCTTTTGAATAATTCTCGCAGCAGCAGCACATAGCCAAAAGTTGGGAGAGTGCAGTGTGCCGAGGAGAGGCATCCTCATCCACAGACGTGCATGTTTACTGGCATCTGCATCAGGCTTTCTTCTCCGCCAGAGCATTAAGAATTTTAGCGATAATTCATGCTTGGTAAATTTGTTTTCTGTAATAAGATCAAGCCCACAAAGGGAGAATGAAAAGCAGCGCCGCCTGCGCTCCCTTATCAGCGGTGATGCCAGCTAAGTGCTCTGATCGCAGGAAGCTGCTCCGAGGTGCTCTCGCCTGCTGCTTAATTCAGTTCACTTAGAAAAGAGTTCGCCACAGTTTTAATTTTCAGTTTCGCACCAGCGAAGCGGCCGCCGGTTCGGTGGAGCAGTGGTGACCAGCGGGCCCCCAGGGAGAGCGGCCAGGCTCCTCTCCATCCCGGCAGGCCGCTCAAGTGGAACATCGGCCAAGTGGCAGGTTTGTTGCTGGGGAGATGAGTACCAGCCTCCCGGTTCCGTCTGCCCCTGCCCTCATTCTTCCCAGCTGGTAGAGGAGGGAAACTGGCAGCGAAAATCTTGATGCTGTACCCACTTCTCACATTTGCCTGGCAGAGGATGCGCCAACAGGAGGGAAATGGTGCGCGGCGCATTCGTGGAGATGCACGACGTGTCTCCTCTGTAGCTGCATTAGGACATTAGCAGGTGTTCTGTGCCTAAAGCAGGGAAGGATGGGGCAGCAAGGAGAGCTTGCAAGAGTTGCTCTCCTGGGTGGCTAATATTAACTGCTCATTTAAGGAAAATAAAATAATGTTCTGTGATTTAGAGGCTGGGCTACAGAGAGGATTTCAGAACTCTTTATTAGCACTGTCCTAGCAACTTGAGATAGAGCAAGTGTCAATTTTGAATACCTATATTTGCACAGAATGATCTAGTACCTTGGCAGTTTCTGTCAGGGCACTGTTCACTTCAGACTGCATTTAGCTGGCACATAAATTGCTATCATACAAAAATACAGTCAACAGAGCAATTAAAATCCATTTCTATGACAGTTGTCAGCTTCTTCATACAGGACTTTTCTAGTATTGTAGAAGCTCTCTTAAAGCCCAAAACTGACAGGTTGCTGTGTGTTTTCCCATCTCCATTTTTTCCTGCCTTCACCAATGTTATTGGTACATCTGTGAGTGTCATATCCCTCACTCACAAAATACCAAGGGCCAGACTTTCGCAATTAAATTGCAAACATTTGTGCAAGGGGAATGGTGTGCTGAAATTATGTGGGTTTGAGAGACCAAAGATTCACATGACTCTCAGCCGGGCAGATGTCTGATCTGCCACCAATGTGTGCACTTCTCTTTTGCAGGCACAGGCACAGACATCCACATGGAAGTCTGCAAGTGCTGGCATACTCAGGGTCACACTACAAGGCCCTGTATTCTGCATAATGCCCTCAGCAACCCTCATTTCTTGTTTGGTGTTACTGGAAAATTCCATATCGTGTAAGCAGATGGATTTAAGAAATTTGCTGGGACTACTGTGACTACATGCTTGTACACCTCCATCCTTCTGTCCTATAAAATGGTGAGAAACATGTCTGGCTGATTTCACAGGGTCTCCCTCAAGTATTCTTACACGTTTTGATCCACAGGTCTTATATTCCTTCAGCCTTGGATGTCATGACAGAGTAGAAAGAATCACAAATCTCATTTGACGCTACGAATTTCATCTGTGTTTGCACTACAGTGCAAAACAGAAGGGTCCAGCTTCATCCCATTCAATTGCACTCCCTTTCACATCCAGGTTTACCCTTATACCTCAGGGACTGGGGTGCCTACAGAGCTAGGAATGACAGGTTATCTCTTTTCCTGCTTGTTTTTGGCCATAGTTTGGTTGTTGATGAGTAGTAAAAGTAGGTATCTCCTCAGGCAGAAGGCTGAGGACCTGTCAGCCACTCCAGCTAGCTCTGAGGGTAGTGACAGTCACAGGACTTCACTTCCCAAGGGTGCCACAGACCAGGAAAGCACAGAGAAGTACTTTTAAACCCACTAACCACTAGTCTTGTGGAGACATTTTTAACAGGCCAGTGGGGAAAATTCCTTTAGCTGTGCATTGTTAAAAATCCACTTGTATCTGTGCAAATGACTGTTTGCAAGTAAACACATTCCTAGGCCCCAGAAAAGGGGCTGTAGTGTTGCTGTGCTGAGGGTCTGGATGCACCTGTACTGAAGACGTCGTGCGTGTGGGAGCCAATTTTGTTTTGAAAAGAACAGTATATCTGCAGCTTGCACTCTGTCATAACAGATGTGAAAATAATATCCTACTGCAAGTGTATACAGCATAAAGGAAGCCTTTGGTACAGTGCGCATTCTTGAAATTAATCTCTAGCTCCTGAAATGTACCCGTTCTGAAGAGAAGAAACAAGGCTTGAAAGCGCTCCAAAGAACCATGTTGACACCACAGCTGCTGTTGTTAATACCCCACTGTGCAGGGTAGCATCCTGAAAGAGACTAAAAGCCTCTGTCCATCTACTCATGCCAGATCCAAAGCAGGTGGCTGTTAGAGCTGTCTTTTTCCAGTTGCCAGGCTTTCTTTTGGGGATCCATCTTAGAGCCAAGGGTAGTCTCCGGTGGGGCTCGCACCAATTATTTACTCTATTTATATGTAGTTAATTAAGTGATAATCCTAAAGTATCAGGATACATATGAAATAATAATTCTTACTCAGAGAGCACAAACTGAGCAGATTATTTGTTTGTTTCTTTTGTTCATGTCCATATGTTGTAAAACTGATGATTCAAAGTTTCTCAGTTCACCTTGGGATGTAATTATGCTGTAAAAACTGGAATTAAAGACAGAATAAGTTTGGTTGATGTGGGAAAAACTCAGAGTTTTGGGTTCAGGGGAACTGTAGAGCAAAAAATCTGTGGGTGGGACCCAGCTGTGACATCAGAAATATTTTTGCACTCCTTATCAATGTTAAATGCTGGAATGACCTCCCTGGTCACAGGAGAGGTTCAGAGATTAGTGGTACAATTTTAATGGCACAGCATCTCTGCAGATGTGTGATGGTCTCCTGGTGCAGCTGCTTCAGAACCCATTTTAGGAAGTGAACCAGGTGGATGTGCCCCACCATGGACTTTTCCCCAAACTATTCTGTGATGACAAAGGAGTACTGAACTGGGCTCCTGCATGCAAACATATTTTGTTATGATGGTGTCTGCGTGGAGGGGATTGGTCTCTGTGTTCAAGCCATTAATATGGTCAGACCAGGTTAAATAAAAGGAGGTCCTTAGTACTCCTTGAGTAAGCAAAACAAGTATAAAATGTGCTAGGATACACCTAACTTAGATTCTCAAAGTTTTTTGTGTGATCAGCAAGGCTTTAAAAGTGCTGCCTTTAAATTTTTAGCAACCATTTGATACCTCAGGTCCATTCCTAGGGTTAAATAAAGCCGAGTTCAAGCTTCTCAACACTGTCTGAAGTGGGAACACCAGCTGGAAGTGGTGCAAAGGGCACTTTGAAAGGTGATAATTTGCAACTGCTTTGCATGGAAATAAATTTCCATTTCTTCTTCCTTTTCTATGCTGTTTTCACTGTCTTGGAAGAAGTATGACTGAGGAAAGATGTCTCGGAGGTTTATTAAATCGTATGGGATCCTGTACTAGAGAAACCTTCGGGGATTCTGCACTAGATAAACTTTGTCTTGGATCCAACATAGTTGTTCTTGTGTTGAGCCTTTTTGTTTTAATCACTTTCTTGTGTTTTACTTTAGAAACCCTATGACTGCAGCTGGGAAGTTTTGGTTGTATAAGAGCATTCCTGCAGGAAGACTACCTCCTGCAGTGATACAAATGTGGTGGGCTTTAGTTTTAAATTATGAATTATTGCAATTCCTTTGATCTATACTGAACATTTTGTTGCACAAAAATAAGAGGAAAAGTTTTATTTCTCTTTGACCTCATGTGATGAATTCAGATGAGAGGAGTTCAAGTTTTTAAAACAAAAGAGCTAAGGCCATAAGGCCATTTAATTGCATTGTGTTCTATATTTCTTTTTCCTTTTATTTCTAAATATTTTATTAGTTGAAGTTACTCTGTGTGAGAGCAAAAAGCACCCTTTCTCGAGCCAGCGGGAACAACCACCTACGATTGTTATTGCTTTAGATCAAGTGCCATAGAAAGTAACCAATCCTGTGTGCATGGCAACTATTTTGGAGACATCTCAATAAAAAGTATATAGAAGGATAGACAAGATGGATGGGTGAACTGAGCAGAATCAAGCCTTTCAGCCTTTTTACATGGGATGGTCAGCTCACTGGCAGTTGAAGTTGGAGCTATATTGTGCGAGTTTGCAGGATTGAGACCTTTGGCAACAAGCTCTGCTGAAAGTAGGAAAAAAATCAGTCTTCATTTTGGTATAATTAGATTAAAGAAAAAAATGAAACTGAGTTTTTTCAAAAAAAAAGGGAAAAGAAGAAAAGTTTAGGGAATAATATAGCTGAAGAAAAAAAAAAGCGGAAGAAATAAATTTAGCAATCAGAAAAACCCCCACAGTTTAGCAAGAGGAAGCTTTTTATTTTGTTAGTTTAAAAAAACTGATGCATATCTTTCTAACCTGAGGTTGATAATTTTTCCCATTATCATAGTCTCTTGAATCATGCAATGCAAACCTGTTATTTGAGATTCAATGGCTTGTTTAAACATACACTCTCAGTTTTGGGGTCTCTTTGCAATGACTTGTACAAAACCATTGAGTTTTTGACAGATCCCTGGAACAGAAGGTCTGCTTCTTCACTGTAAAGGATAGGCCTTTTGCCCTGATTTGTGTTTGAATGCTGCTGCCCATCCGGATCCTCTCTGCCCTCACCCCTGTCTCTCCTTGAATCATCTCCGGTTTCAATTTCAAATCTCTGTGACAGCTATTTCAGGTAAGTACTGCCTTCCAGTGTACTGCTGGCTCACTGCAGACAAAAACGCAGGAGAAAAAAAAGTTAAGGAAAAGGACAAGACTGTTTGAAAGGAGTTTGACCATTACTTTTACTTGCAGTTACCTTAAGGGTTATTTGTAACAATAATACATATAACATTTTTAGGGCATGTTAAGTCATCAGCAGTGTCTTTAGATTTTATCACACACCTCGATGTGCAAACCCTGTTTGTGTGTTTTACATGCTTGTAAACTGTAGACCATCTTGCTGCAAAATAGAGGGATATGGGTAGACAACCATCACATAAAAATCTGACAGAGTACCTGTAGTGAAGTCCCAAGTCCTTGCTGGGTATCACTTTACTTTCAGAGAAGTCTCACGGAATATTTCTATTGCCAGGAATGGCCAGTAAGTTTTCACAACATCTTTCCTGCATGAACATTTCACAAAGGTGGAATCAGAGACATGACAGAACATCCCTTCTCTTCAGCATTTAAATTTAATCAAGTCCTTTTGTCTCTATTGAAGACCACTTAATTGAAATACAGATTTTCAGAAGCTGGTTTGTTTGAGTTTTTTTGCCTGTCTCACAGGCATTGAGTTCCTATTTCTACTTGGTTTAAATACCTGAGATAATGAGTGAATGCTGTTTACGGACGGGGGAAAGCAATGGGGGCAACCACAGGAAGCTCTCCAACTTATTCTCAAATATTCTGGCCTTGTATTTGATCTCTGTGAGGCTGGACCTTTCAGTCTGCATCACTGTGCCATATCTAACACAAATAATCCAAAATAAGTCAAAACAAGTCAACTTCCTTTATCTGCAACACTAAAACCTAAAGATGCTTCATCCTGGACACATCAGAGAACATCCCTCTGCTGTATAAAACCTACCTCCCAGCAAAGGCTGTGATGAGGGGGCTCTGCAGTCCCCACACCTCTGCTTTTTGTTTAGCAGAACCAGACATCCCACAGTGTCTGCTGTGCCAAATAGTAGGGGGATCAAGCTTGAGAGGTATGCAGTTATGGCCTAGAAAATTATCTGGGTGAACACTAGCAATCTATCTCCTCATGTGAAAGTGAGATAATGATAATTAGACTGAACAGTGCATCCTTTCCACTCCACCAGCACCACCGAGCACTTAAATCAGTTGGGATCCTGATGTGCTGCTTAAGAGCTTGGTCTGCCCAGTTTATGCTTTTTATTCATAACTTGCACCTTTATGCAGAGGTGATAATTTCCTAATAAATAGCAAATTCAACCACATTATACCTGTCAGACAGTTGAAAATACCTAGAGACACTATTACACAAAAATGATTGTGTATTCTCCATTTTGGGAAAAAAACAGTGTGTGTCAGATTAATGAGGTTATGAGCAAGTGAGCAGAATAAACCAGTAAAATGTAATTAAG
Source organism: Mystacornis crossleyi (assembly GCA_013400655.1). Lineage (NCBI taxonomy): Eukaryota > Metazoa > Chordata > Aves > Passeriformes > Timaliidae > Mystacornis > Mystacornis crossleyi. Next base: position 17,838 of record VYZQ01067352.1, on the reverse strand, counting down.
CCATTTAGCACTCTATAAAAACAGGAACACATAAAAAAGTAATGTGAACCACAGGGTGCAGTTACTTACCAGCCCCAGTATGTCAGTAGAAATTAAAGGGGCTCTCTCTTCTTTTTTTTTCCACTTTCAAGGCAAAGAAAAAAAAAAAATTCAGATCACTTTGAGCTTTTGAAATTGTCCATCCATGTGCCATCCACATTGTATGTTATGATCTCCCTCCCTACCTGTTCCCCCCCTCTTAATGTCTTCAGCAGAAGGATTTTTTAAGGAAATCACTTGATGTTTTTCACTCTTTCCAGCTGCAGATATTCCCACTTCTTCAGGATTTGTTACCGTTATGTAGCAGGAGGTGTAAACTCATTAGGATGCAAACACACCAACCAAAACTGCTAGTCTGTAACATACTTTGTTTTTTTGCTTCTGTGTAAGTCACTTCATTAGGGATGCCTGGACTACTGAGCCCTAGGAAGTGCAGAACTGCATCTAGGGAGACAGTGAGAGGGAGTTAATATGTGTTCATTTTAGGACTGAAATAGACTCTCAGAGATAACCCACAGCAGGTGCAGTTCAGTGAAGATATTTTCATTGCAGAGAACAGACGTTTCCAATAGTTGTTGTCTATCAAAGGTGGTAAGAGTAGATTTTCATTATGCATAAAGCCATTCTAAATGCCACTGTGCGAGAGGAAAGGGATCAAAGGGAGAGAGCTTAACATGTTTGCAGGGTGTGTTAGATTCCCTCTAGTGGCTGATCTTCCAGAATTTAATAAATTACTATTGCCAGGAGCTAATACCAATATAGTCCCTCATTTAGCTGAAGTGGTGGATGTTCAGATCATGCTGACAATACCTGTGGGGAATTACAGTAAGGCACAGGAAGAGAAGAGGCAGGAGGGAGGAACCAGTGTGTTAGCCAAGAACTGCATCCAGAAAGGGAACTTCTGGAAGAGACAGAAAATATGATGTGCCAGCAGTGGCTTGATGTGACAGATCAATGGCTCATGTCCTACAGAAGACTGGATGTAGTGATGGCCTGAGGATTTATATGCTTCATGATAACAGAGAGCTAAAAAAGTGAACTTCAGTAAACCCAGAGAAATTCTTTGGCAGGTTCTCACAGGGAGGAATACAAACACAGAGGGGAGTTGGAAGTTTCAAGGCGACAAAACACAAAAAGCCAACCAGAAAATGATAAATCCCAAACGTGAATAAAATAGAGTGGTTATGATAAAACACCAGAATGCAACTCCAGGAGCTATTAAATGACATGAAAATCAGAGAGGAAACTTAAGCAGAAACAAGGTGCTGGAGGCTGTAAAATAATGCATGGCCGTGCATAGACATGATCAGAAAGACTAATGAAGAAGTGGAATTGCAACTAGTGGTGGACATAAGAAACAACATAATATTTCTGTAAATATAGTTCCTTCATGGGAAACAGAGGAAAATACAGTCTCTTGCCCAATGGAGGCAGGAGTGGAAACATTCTGCTTGTTTCTTTTTTTAATGTTAAAAAATAATGAGCTTGTAATTGCACCGCTGATACAATTCACAGCAGTTAATGAGAGGACAAGAACTCTGGCCAGATAGTCATAGATCAGGTCAAATAACACTTAGATACAGTAAGTGTGCTGCAGTCCCTAGGCTGGCTGAAATGTACCCTTGGAGTATTTAAGGGATTAGGATGAGATGTTTCTGGGTAGTGATAAACACTCTGTAGGGAAGGGTGAATTCCAGAGGAATGCAAGAGGATGGACATAATTCTTACTTTTTTCTTTAAAAGGAAGGAGGAATAAAAGAGAAGGGAAATTAGAGACTAACAAGCTGATATTCTGTACCTTAGGAGAGCGTAAAAATCTTTCCAGCACTGAGAAGCTGCAGTGATAAGATACAGCAAACATGGATTTATCAAGAATAAATCCTATTGAAACAAGGCCTTGACGAGCAGCATTGCACCTGCAGTGGGAACTGTGAGGAGGCAAAGGATGTGACATCAAGGCTTTGGGCCCATTCTCCTGTGTCATTCTTGTAAGCAGCCTAAGAAATTATGGCCCAGGTAAAACTACAATCAGGGTGATGCAAAACTGAAAACAATAACCTGGTGTTCCAAAAAGACCAGTGCAAAGTGCTGTCTCTGTTTAGGACTGAGAGCTCTGTGCGTAGATGGGAACTGGGGATTAACAGGCTGCTCAGGTACATGGCAGAGGTGTGACTTGGAGCTTGTATCCTGCATCCTGGGGAATGTGCTCCAAATGTGTGTCGCCAAGGCAATAGTGGCAGCCTCATAGGAAGCTTGTGCCTTCTGTGGGGCTGGCTCTTTTTAAAGTCTTGTTGCTCAGTTTTAAAGAAATGTGCAGGTCAGTGGGAGTTCTGAGTATGTTGTGAAGAGAAAACAGATAGCAAGGAGCATGGTTGTCCTCTAAAGTTTCAAATCCTTAGTTAAGGGGCAGAAAGTTTCCAAATTCTAGATGATGCTGATGTTTTGAATGTGTGGTTACCCTTGGCTTCAACTTTTTACTCATAACTTCTTTTTAGACTGTGAAAAATGAAAGGACCATTTTTTAATAAAATAGCCTGACCTCGTATTTACACAGACCTTTCTTGAGTTAATTCCATTTTAGTTAACTAAAGAAAGTCTTTTAGATTAACCTCCAAGTTATTGATTGCATTTCCAAATTTAGGGGTCTAGCACAGATATTTCTTAAATTATTTGAGTGCTTAGTTAAAATGTCAACTTAAATTCTACTCTTTTTCTGACTTTTACTTCTGGATATCGTTATATTATTTTATTATCAAAATTTTATTTCCTATTACATAAAGACACAGGTCAAGTTATCCCTTAACCTCTTTGATGCATGAACTACATGGCTGTCCTGGAGTGTACAGGTTTCCTTTCCAACCCTCCAATGATTCTCACTGATTTTCTCTGAACCCTCTCCAATTTATCAATATCCCTGATGAATCATGGACACCGTATTTCAGCATAAACTCCCAAACGTGAAGTGCTAGTGCCAAATCCAGACTTAATATAGTTCCCTTCTGCTTTCCTGCAGAGGGGATGCCTGCAGAAATTTTCCTGTTTATTCTTCCAGGGGCTGTATTGACTCTTTTGGATGTGGCATCACGCTGGCACACATGTACTGTTATTTATCCACTACCGTTCCTAAATGCTTTCGAGAGATCCTGAGGTAAACTCCCCCTACCCTATAAGTGTGTCCTACAGTTTTTATTCCTGGATGTATTCCTTTACATGGAGCTGTGTTACAGCACTAAGTGTTTGCTCTTTTGTCTAACCTAGCTGGTGATTTTATCAGCCATTTTTGTGGTTTAGATTGTGATTTTCTCTGGTCCTCCAGAGTGTTGATAAAACTGCTGAACATATAAGGGCCAAAACTTGATCATTGATGATTCTCTAATTTGAATCCTTTAAATATGTGCTGTGCTTGTTTCCCATTGCTCTAAATTCCTGAGCAAAGTCCCAGACCAGCCATCAGGTCCTCTTGACTAGATGCTGTATATTGTTTTTGACTTTCTGAGAGGGTAGATGCCAGTCTTCAAATGATTCTGCAGAGTGACTGAGTGAAGTAGTGCTAAACACTTGGAAGTCAAAAGCAAAACTCTCACCATACATGAGAAATGCTGTGTGTTGGGGGAGGGATCAATAATTACATTTTAGTGTTGCAGTGCAGTGGTACATAGTTCATCTTTGACTAGTTTCTGTGAAGATCAATGTGAGATTTGAGCGAATTAGTGTGGCTAAGTGTTTGCAACTCAATAGCTGTAAAATTATGATAGATACCTTAATATCACTATAGTGGCTTTCTAGAACATCCCACAGAGGTTTTNTTGCAGTGCAGTGGTACGTAGTTCATCTTTGACTAGTTTCTGTGAAGATCAATGTGAGATTTGAGCGAATTAGTGTGGCTAAGTGTTTGCAACTCAATAGCTGTAAAATTATGATAGATACCTTAATATCACTATAGTGGCTTTCTAGAACATCCCACAGAGGTTTTGGTTGTTTTCTTTTCTTTTTTTTTTTTTTTTTAATCACTTTACTTACATTTGCAACCCAGTTCTGAGTCAAGGTATGAATTTCCCTGACATATTTCTTGTGCCCTTTTATCTGCCAGTACTTCAGGCATTATCCTCAATAGCAAATTTATTTAAAGAATGTCATCAAAATCCCACTAATATTTATGTAGTTTTCTGAAGAAATATTGTATTGTCTTCCTTGATCTATTTTTAGAACTTGAAAATTAAAATATTTAGTTACACTGGATTAATTTACATGCCCTGATTTTTTTTATTATATGTATAAAATATCACCATGCGCTGATCTAAGTGAACTCAGAAAAGGAAAGAATTGCTGATATTCTCACTTTGCAGACTGACCCATTTTTTACTGATGTTTGAGGAGTTAAGGGCCATGAAGTTAACAC
>VYZQ01067352.1:0-11528 GCA_013400655.1 Mystacornis crossleyi | reverse complement strand
GAAGTCAAAAGCAAAACTCTCACCATACATGAGAAATGCTGTGTGTTGGGGGAGGGATCAATAATTACATTTTAGTGTTGCAGTGCAGTGGTACATAGTTCATCTTTGACTAGTTTCTGTGAAGATCAATGTGAGATTTGAGCGAATTAGTGTGGCTAAGTGTTTGCAACTCAATAGCTGTAAAATTATGATAGATACCTTAATATCACTATAGTGGCTTTCTAGAACATCCCACAGAGGTTTTGGTTGTTTTCTTTTCTTTTTTTTTTTTTTTTTTAATCACTTTACTTACATTTGCAACCCAGTTCTGAGTCAAGGTATGAATTTCCCTGACATATTTCTTGTGCCCTTTTATCTGCCAGTACTTCAGGCATTATCCTCAATAGCAAATTTATTTAAAGAATGTCATCAAAATCCCACTAATATTTATGTAGTTTTCTGAAGAAATATTGTATTGTCTTCCTTGATCTATTTTTAGAACTTGAAAATTAAAATATTTAGTTACACTGGATTAATTTACATGCCCTGATTTTTTTTATTATATGTATAAAATATCACCATGCGCTGATCTAAGTGAACTCAGAAAAGGAAAGAATTGCTGATATTCTCACTTTGCAGACTGACCCATTTTTTACTGATGTTTGAGGAGTTAAGGGCCATGAAGTTAACACGTATTTTCTACTTTGAGTGTCAAAACGCAGACAATTAGGTTTATATTTGACTTTGGCATTAAGTCCTGAGTTTCGGAAAAGTGCTGAGCCTTTTCAGTTTCCTCTGAGTGCTGGCAAGTGCCTGCAGAAGTGCACGCTGTCATCTGATAAGGACAATAAGGAGAGCATCAGCAGCATTCCTTTTTTTATTCCATCATATATAACATGCTTGTCAAACAAAATACAGCACGGTGAGGTAATGACTGCACTGCGTGAGCAAGTTTCCGAGCAGGAGGCAATACCCCTGGAGCAGTTCTGCTGTTCCAGGACCTGAGCCAGCAGCTCTCCATGGCTCTGCTTGTGCCGTGCTGTGAGCAGCCAACGTGGGGGTCTGAAATCATCCCTGCTCTGCGCCGCGCAGTCACAGCCTAGCGACAGCATTTGCAGCTTTTTCATGGGCTGCCTGAGCATTGTGTTGTCTCTCGGCTAAACCAAGGCCCCTCGAGGCCCTGGGCAGGAGGAGGGTACCTTTATCAGGTGCCATCCGAGCAGGGGGACGGGGTTTGGTACCCCCTGCCAGGCGGAGGTCTGCGTGTTCCTCCGGCCAGGCGCAGGCACATAATGGCACAGCTCGAGTTCCGGATGGAGGCGAGGAAAGAGCATGCTGAGAAAAATAATTGAAAACGAAGCTGCATTTAAAAGTAATCAAATTACTCCTTGGGATTAAATTTTTAGAGCCAAATTTTAGCCCTCGTTCTACGGCAGTGCGTTGGCAGAACCGTGTAGCTTGGCCCAGCTCCATGCCTGGGGAGAGTTTACTACTTTTCTGAGTAAACAGAGCATATGAAGCCAGATTCTCATTGCTTTTATGCCTAAGTAAATGTACCCCTTTTCCAATTGAGTCCTTCCTGATTTATACATATGTCCATGAAAGAAAACAGAAAAAGAATGGCTCCACAGCTGCTAATCCCTTGCAGACTGCTCCCGGAGTGCTTAGGGAAAGCACTGGTAATGAAAGATAAGAGGGCATGATTACTTGGGGTCTGATTACTTCTTCATGGATCTGGACCTCTCTTTCAGCTACAAAGTGACCATTAGGATGAGGAGGGTAATTCCGCTGGGGCATCTAAGAAATGTAAAATTCATTGTTCAAGGACTCCGCCCTTAAGAGCACCAGGGGGATTTATCCTAAACTGTTTGCCTTACTGCCTTTTGACACTTTATCAATGAGAGCAGCTACTACTACACTAGTAGGAGGACGCTTTATAGCTCCTGTAAGGGAGAAGAAAAAAACTGTTCAGAGGACAGATGGCGTATCTCTGGTCTTCCAGACCACTGCAATTCCCAAGAGTCTAGTCATGGAGCTGCCGGGGTTTGGTGTTCAGTAAAATTAAATCTGTCACTGAGTTGCACTGCCTGGGAGAAGATTTCAAAAGGAGCAAAACACTGCAGGTACCAACCACAAAGACGATTTTTTTGGTGGCCTATGTCTCCCAACAGGCACCTCAGTGACCCTGGATTCTTTTCTCTTCCTGGGGTGTGCACACATCCGCAACATGCATGGGTATGTAGTGAGGAAATTTGATTTGAGTGAGGAAATCCAATTCCCAGCTAACATCCCTGACATGTGCATGAGGAAGCGCCTTGCTTGTACTCAGTGCACCACCTGCACCCAGCCTACAGTTTGTGGGCAAGAGCTAAAAGCATGATATAGACTACTGCAATGAGGCCTCAGCATGTGAGCTTGAGTGTTTCCCACAGGCTAAGGCAGCTCCTCTTAAAGAAAATGTACTTNCTGACAGTATCTAGGCACTACAAAGTGAGTTAAGGGTGGACTGATACTCCGAAGACTGTCCCTTGCTTAGCACTGTTTCATGTGAAAAATATCTTCAGAATGGCTGTTTTTTTCCCAGATAACAGACCTGCCTACCCTTACAAGTGACAGCTCCATCCCTTCCACTTCAGAAAACAGAGGGCATCATTAAAATTCTGACATCCGTATAGGAATACCACAACAAGAAAACAATAAATGTAAAGACCAAGATCTGGTATATGTCAAGATTTTGATGGAACCCACACTGTCAAACATCTCAGAACCAACCAATTGCTCAAGAAAAATGTCCTCACTTCTCTACTATTCCAGTTCTTGAAAATTGGTAGACAGGCCTTAGAAGAATTAGATTTGTAGTGCCCCAAGGTGAGAGTCACCACATCTGTGGTCTCATTAGAGGACTTCTCATCCTCCACAAATACATCCATCAAAAATGGTAGGAAAGAATTCATATAACCAAGTTGGATGTGCTGGCTTCTTTGGAAAATTGGTTCAATATTCACTGAAATTAGAGGAATTACTTAATGAAGAGCTTGTGTTTATTTTTGGTTTTGCAACATGTGTTCATAAGTGACAGTGCTAAAGTCTTCTTTAAAGTTGTTTCCAGAACACAAAAGAACTTTAAAGTAATAACTTTGAGACTGCACTGAATCCATGGGTGAATTATGACTAAATGTAAGCATTTAGGGATATAAGAATATCAGAATTGCCCAATCAGATCAGACCCATTTCAGGCTCAGAAAATGGCCACATGCATGACAAGAAACTATACAAAATCATGTGCCAGAAGAGTGCAAGAGTAGAGTAATTTTCTTCCTGCCCTTCTGTCAGAAAGAGCTCTTCACTTGAACTATTTCCTTCTAGGTTTTGTTCTTCTAATATAACCGTGAAAGGTCTTATTGTCCACAAATGAATAAAGTACCTGATGCCCAGTTCTGGCCTGTTCCCAAAAAACGGGTACAAAGCAGATACACTGCTCAACCTCTCTGTCATTAGTCTGATGGCAAAATTCCCACTGTGTCTCCTGCTACTGGAAGAATTTTTTCTGTTGAGACTTAATTCACCAACTACATCACAAAGTCAACCAAAACACTTATATAATTTCTAAAATTATATCATACAAAAATTGGGAAAACCCACAAAAATATGGATTTTTTTAAAATGTTTTTCATTTTCTTTTTCAAAATTGTGTCACTACATCTTCATCAATTTATTTTCCACTGTTAAAATCATGAAAAAACTGCTTCATTCTTAGTTAACTGAAGTATGTCGCTAGACAGTAAGTCTTTAATAATTTTTTTTCTTTTGCCTTGCAGTCATATTTTTGGTCAATCCAAATTTCCCTTTATGCCAGCTTCTTGTTTTGGCCAATAAAGGGGAAATATCAGTTGTTCAAGCATGCCTTTCATCTGTAGCTGTAAAGGACTAAGACTGCAATATCCACAATACCAAAAATGCTTTCTATCACTGATTACTAATTAAGTAGTCCCTTATCAAAGGACAGCCATTCATAGACGAAAGGAAATCTCATCATTTAAAGGGCCAGTAGTCATGAAATATAAATGAGAAGATAACAGTAATGCTGTGTTCTCTTAGCATGCATCATATCCCACAGTGATTTTTTACTTATAAAACATTGAACTGATTGCATACTGTTTTGCTGTGTATCACTCACAAGGACTACTCCTGGGTAATGAAGTGTAATTAAGAGGAATCGTATCTATCTCTTCATTCAAAGCCAATGATTTCCTTTCCCATTAGTTGCACCCTGGAAATACAATGCTTTACAGACGTAAGCTTTACCATTGATTTAATTGACTCAGCTGTCTTCAGATGTTAGAGCTGTGTACCAGTGGCTATATCATTTAGATGCTTTTTCTTAGTTCAGAAGTTAAACAAATATAACTATATTCCTTACCAATCATCAGGACAGATTATTACATGCAGTGCTAAACAGCCATCTCTGCCTTTGAAGAACACAAGGTATGTGCTTTTATCTCTTTTTTTTTTCCTATGGGAAGTTTATTTGCATTTGAATTTGAATTTGCCAAATTAGGTAATCTCGTTACATTTTTTTTTTCTTTCTTGAATTTAACTATGTTTTAGAAGCTAATGAAATATTAGAAAGACTTGGGGATATTGGTTTCTGCCTACCGAGAATCTGCAGTACCCGTCTGTGATGCTGAGGTGAAGAGCACAGAAACTGAAGGAAGGTTGGTGCTCCCTCAGGAATGTGGCAACTTATATACACGTGCTATCCGCTATGGCTGTCTACTGACATCTCCCTAATGGTAACAGTGGCATCCTTTGCATCTCACTGGAAATTCACAATCATTTACTGAGAAATTCTAAAGCCCGCTAATGATATGCAGGTGAAACTCAGTGTAGAATTCTCTATGCTGACGTAGAGAGTAACTTAACATTTTTAAAACATGAGCTTACGAAATTTGTCATGCTGTGATTTCATGGAATCATAAAACAGCTTGGGTTGGAATGGACCTTAAAGATCATCTAAAGATCATCTTCCAAACTGCTCGCCATGGGCAGGGACACCTTTCCCTAGATCAAGTCCACTTCTTCCATTTTTATTTGACAATCTTTTATCTTGGTCTTCTATTATGGGAAGTGCATTTGAGTGAAAGAGTTAATCACCTACTCGCTAAAACACATATGGACAAAATAAAAACTACAGGCTGAACAATGTTTGGCCAGCGGGAATCATAAGGTAGATCTGCCTTTTTAGTGCTTTTTGCTTGCCAAGACCACTGCAAACCTCAGGCCTGTAGTTTTCTGCCAGTCAGCACCGCCACCACTGGTTAATGGTCATCAAATATCAAGAATCACTTTCACCTTGGAAAATACTTGGAACAAGAGGATGATGACTAAAAAATCCTGAATCTTAAGGATAAATATGTAATTTACGATGCAGCACAGAAGGAAGATTACCTGTATAGCACTTCCTGGGTATGTGTATGCACACACAGAGAGGAGAATCTGTCCTCCTTCAGTACGGTGCACATTTGCAAATGTTAAAGACAGGGAACAGATGACTGTTTAACATGTCAAAGAACTATAAAAACATTACTGTCTCTCCTTTATTTTTCAGTCATTTAAAAAGTTTTTTAATGAAGCATTGCAAACTGGCTTCTGAAGTCATATGGAATTTTAGATACTACCAAAGAAAAAGATTATTTATAAATATTGTATTTTAGAGCTCACAGGAGGCCTCAGACAGTTTGTTATTCGTTTCAACCTAATTCAAGCAGTAACAAGCTTATTGGATAAGGTGCCTACTTTCTGAAATAGTTTGACTCTCTAATGCCCATTATTAATTGTTTTAATATATAGAATTCACTGCAATCTATTCTACATGTCTGAACATTCTTTTGGAAATCAGAATAGCAGGGTTTCTGGGCATTAAAAATGCCCTGGACAATATATTCTATTACTACTCAGCTATCTTCTGTTTTGAAAATATAAATTCAAGGAATTCTTAGAAAGGAGGGATCATTAAGAGGGCAAAAATATCAAGGTGGCAAAACAATAAAATTCTTCAGCTGCTACTAGTCTCTGAACTGCTAGGAATGCTTCCTGCCATCTGCATTTAGAAACCAAGGTAATGCTAATGATGTTTTGTATCCTCAGGATACTCAGTAGTGTCATTAGTACAAATTCATCTCAGGAAAAGTTCTCTGGGTGGCAGAAGGAGCAGTCTGGGGCCTGGCTGCTGCCACATGCCCCAGCCTGTGCAGTGGGGGTGCTGCCTTTGTGTGTCCCCTGTTTGTTCGTACAGTGTCACATCCTGAAGCTGCACCAAGGCCTTGCTGGGCACGGGAAGACGTTGTTATCATTAGAGCTGACTGGAAAACAATGTTGCACATGACAAGGTCTGTGGAAGATAGGGAACATTTTACCCACGGAATTTCCTCCTAATTATGGCAAATCAGAAAAGCACTTTGATTTCTTGTGTCCCAGAGCTCTGGTTTTACCTTATGTCTAAATAACTCTTAGCACAGCACAGTGGTGGTTCAGCACTTGAACTCTCACAAGCTACAGTGACAGAAGTAGAAATAAATAATAAATATAGCAGTGCTCCCAGCTCCCAAACTATTGATTCTTGCTGATTTTGGAAGGCACAATAAAAACAACTTCTCACATTTCAAGCGCAGTATAACGTCAGATTTGTAAAACTTAGGGAGATGTAAAACCCCTTGTCAACCTTTGTCCTTCTGACACTGCTGAATTTAGTAAGCCCAATCTTGAGGCATCCGACTGACTTAACCCTCTCCTGTTTTATTCTTCAAACACCACTTATTTAAACGGTAGTTTGCCTTAGATGGGGCAGTTGGGCTTTGATATTTGATTCCCGTGGGACTGTTGATTAATAAAGCCTAAGAGGAAAAGTTATAACTGCAGAAAATGAGAGTGAGAGTCCTTTGTAAATGAGAGTCCTGGGATCTGCAATGATTTCAAATTACATTTCTATGTAGGTGTGTGTGTGTAGTCGGTGCTTTGACATGCCAGTAGGTTTTAGTACACCTTAGAAAAGATGCTCTGAACATTAATAATCTGTAGAGCTAAGCTATCTCAGCTCAGGTAATTGTGCAAAAGTAGCACTATCACTGTGTTAGAAATGAAAAGAGAAAAAGAAAATAAACCTGCAAAAAAAGGCACTGTAAAAGCAGGAGACTAAGGAAAACAAAAATTATAGATATTACAGCCAAGAACTAAGTAGTTTCTTCCTGAAGGCACAATAGCAAAAACTTAGTTCCTTTACAAGGCAAGATCCAAATTTGGGGCATCAAGAAATTTGAGAAGTAAGCTGTAAGCTCGACACTGGGGCCAGGCACCTGACCTCATTGCTGTGGGCTGTTCGAGAGCACACAGAACTTTCCACATTTTCTGTATTCCAGTTCTGAAAGGGTCACTTTAATAGCCCTGGCTACACAAAGCATTTGACACTTCTTCATATGACCCCACATGGCCTTTCTTAATGTGGGAAAGACTATGAATCTACCAATTACTACTGAAAACTAATAATCAGGTTTGTTACATGCACATAATAAGACCTCTACTAAAATTTCTTGATGAATGTTTGTAACATATGCTATCAAAATTTCAATAATGTCTTTAGAAACTAATGCCTTTAGAATTGTGGTATGCTCAAATTTTGTTGGTGACCTTCACTGAACTGACTGTGATTTGGAAATACTGTGAAATCTATAAAGGCTGCACATTGCAACCAGCCAAATGTTGAATGTGTGTTATGATTTCCACAGCATGTGAATAGCTTAATATTTTTATTTTATTTTACCTCTGATTAGTTGTACATGGAATATTAAAGCTGGATTTTTACAGTCAGTATAGCTAGGGGTATTGAAATCAGAACATGGATCTCTCCTCTAAGTACAAATCAGAAGGACAGACACGTAATAGCTTTGAAACATATGGTTCATAGGCTTATTTTTTTTATTTATAACTCTATGATTATATTTTATTTTTCAGTTTGTAGATATTGGAAAAGGAATCTTCAGATGGTCCTTAATTATTCTGAATTTAGCTAATGAGATATGTTGCTGCTGTCCAAACTCTAGGCTCATAATAAACAAAAGCTAAAAGAAGGAAAAACGCCCTTTCTTGTTTTCTTACTGAATGTTATTTAGATTTTTTTTTCTATTTTCTAACTACTGAGAGGGTTGTTTGGGGTTCTTTTTAAAAATTATTGTACATCTCCAAATTTCATTGCTGCTCTCTGTGTTGTGTTTTTGAGAGACCTCAGGTCTCATTTCCACCAGGGCAATTGGTATGATTTGTGGATAAGAAAAGGTGAAATAGCTCAGTGTAGGAAGAAAAGGCTGACCAGAAGCAATCAGCTGTCAAAGCCAGTGGGAGCCAAGCCCTCGCACAGCCCCGCTGACTGGACAGGCAGCATCGGTGTCATGTTTGCCCTCACTATCCTGCAAGGCGGGGAAACAGGTCCATCTCATATTTCAGCTTAGGAGCTGAGGAGGGGAAGGGATTAGGGTGGGGCTGTGCTTCAGGCTGAGCACCCATCCTGGATTACCGAGCAGGCCCTGTTCCCATCAGATGAGCCACGTGCTACATCTGCAGTGGTCCCGGGACAAGGTGGGATGGAGTGCTGGCATGACAGACCCCAGAAGGAATATGTGATACGTCAGAGCAGCCAGGGTCATCTGTAGTGTCACCACTGTGGCTGGGGAATAAGGTGTTGGACCATGGGAGACAGATGGTTTGGAGGAGAGCAGGGACGATGCCTTAATCAGTGTTCCACTCCTGCTCCCAGGAAATGCCCACTCAGCAGATAAACTGAGTATCCTTCCCACGCTGCAGGGAGAGCCTGACAGAAACATAAGGTGACACATGCTGAGGGCTGGTATCCTGTCTGCTGAACCACAGATCTTCTGTACTCACAGTACTGTAATTGGAATAATTTTCCTTTTCCAATTCATTTAATGAAGATGGGATCTTGTGGACCATTCCTCATACTTCAGAAATGCTGCATCTCTCATGGACACAAGGCTTTTGTGACCAGCCAGCTGAGTATGCCTCTAGCAAAAAGCTGTCACTCAGAATGTAAAACAGGTATCTGTTTATAGAGCTACCGTATACTGCAATGCCTTTTTCTTTTTTTTCTTTTTCAATGTATGTTTTAAATGGTACAAGGGAAATATGTAACCCTGGCGACTTTGCAGCTAATTCCATTTCACCATAGCAGGTTTGCTTGTGGTTTGGTCACTGGCTGAACTTCTCCTGACAGTTTGCCACAGCTCTGAGGGCGTTCTTGGCTGTGTTGTTTGTGCTGTTCCTGGGGATTCTGTGGAGAGACAGATTGAGGGAGACAACAGGGGGGAAAAGGTTGGTTTTTTGTTTCCTTTCATTCACTGTTGATACTCTCCAAAGGAAAACTGGCAAGAAAGGGATGAAGGTAACACAGGACTTGGCAGAAAGCCAACACACAGGAGTGCTGCAGGGGTTGAACACTAAGCCTTTTGTCCATTTCAAGTATCCCTGTTTTATTCTGTGCAGTACAAGCTGTACAAGTTCTTATTTACGTAGGCCACTTATGCAAGCTGGAACAGCAAGATTTCGTATTTTCTGTTGTTCATATCAGTCCTGATGAGCACTTCAGGATCTCATCTGTTACCTTTGTCACTGGAATTGCTCAGTGTATCTCACAGTAGTTTGAGGACAGCTGCTCAGCCTCACAGAAGACAGTGACTGTTTGATGTGACAGCCACTGCTCAGGTGTTACTGACTGACACTGGATTCACACTGAGGTGCACGAACTGCGTTACAGTGACAACAGTGGTCTGATCCCTGAAGTCATCATTTATGTCATGTGTCCCATGTTTGGTGGCATGGCCGAGGATCAGCAGTCTTTAACCTCCCACCACCAGTCCTCCTTGTCTGCTCTGCTTCTTTGTGCATATCTCCTTAATGCCCCCCGACCTTCTGAATCCTTCAGCAGACACTGGGCAGATGCATGATTTTCTTTGTCCAAATGGCAACCATCCACCAGAGCAGGAACTTCAAGTTTTTGGTAACTGGCTCAACAGAGTTTTCACATTCCCTCTGGGTTGCAAGCATGGGTAGCTCTCATCCAGGAAGGTAATATGAGTAATTCCTGGTGCTGGGTCTGCTCAAGGATTTTGAATGGATCTGTATTTCCTTTCAATCTCCTAAATAATAGAAATGAAGGGTAATATATTGTCATATTTGAATTATCTTAGAAAGACATATATTTCGCCTTAGACTTAAACTCTACTAATAATATAGGAATGGGGAGAATGGGGTTTGACATGAATTCCAGCAAGGTATTTATAGAACTGTTAGAACAGATTTTACAATAATTAAAACAGAGTATAGGTTATGTTAAAGTAAATTAAGTCAAGTTTAGTTCGTCATCATTTTTAGTGTTGCAAATTAACATAACAGTGACAACTATAGTTGTCACTGACTTGAACAGCAGCAATTAATCATTGCAGTTAATCATTATTAACACCTGATTCATAATGATCAATCATGCTGGACTCTAGGATCATTGTGGGCTTGTATGATATACTATATAAATGTATAAGGGCATTAACAACTGTCCAAAACCTAGGAAAATCTTGCCCCCATTTTCCATTTTGATGTAGTGTTATGAGCCATTTCTGTCGTGTCTCTGAGGTTAGGACTTGTTAAGTCTGAATTCATCTTGACAGGTAAGATTGCTGCACATATATGCAAATAGCATAAATGCCCCATATTTGTCTAAGGCAGTTGTTCATCTCACAGGTCTGCTGAGTCAGTCAGGCAAAACTCTTTGCTCAGCATCGAACTGGTGCTTTGGCCTGGCAATTCCCCTCTAACTACCTTCCTATGGCATACAGAACTCCATGAAGAGTAACCTGTGGTTTTCAAGATCAGCTCCCGGTTCCTTCTCAGCTGCTGTGCTCAAAGTTGTTTGAGTAAGGGCTGGTTGCAAGGTGGGCACCATGCTGGTGTTTATACCTATTGCAATACTGATGTCCAGGAGCACAAGAACCTCTGAAAAGTAGTTTTGCAGGCTACCTGTATTCTAAAAGGCCATGCTCTAGACCATGTTTTGATTTGGGTTTTTTTAACAATTTCACTGTTTATGTGCTCATTTGCATCTCTGTGAAGCAGAAGAGCAATGACACAAATTAAGTACTTTTTCAAAAAGCTTTGGAGTACTTCTTTTCAAGTTAAATGTGCCTGGACATTGTAATGAGTCTTCTTTGCACAAAAGTTAGCCAGAGTGATGGTGTTTGTCTTCCCGAGTAACCTTTCCATGTGATGAAGCCCTGCTTTCCTGGGATGGCTGAGCACCTGCCTGCCCATGAGATGTGCTGAGTGAATTCCTTGTTCTGCTTTACTTGTGTGTATGGCCTTTACTTCACCTGCTAACCTGTCTTTTTCTCAACACTTCTCAGGGTTACTTTTCTGATTCTCTCCCAGGTCCCACTGTGAGGGAAGGGGGTGAATTTTGTTGCCAGCTAGGGTTATCATAGAGTCATAGAATA
>VYZQ01067349.1:42632-59463 GCA_013400655.1 Mystacornis crossleyi | reverse complement strand
CCGAGCGGCCGCCGGGGCCCGGGGCCCGGCGCTACACGGCCCGCCTGCCCCCCGGGGCGCGGGTGGGCGACACCGTCTTCACCGTCCCGAGGAGCCGAGACCGGGAGGCGGGCGGCTGGTTCGAGCTGGCCTCTCCCGGCGCCACCGTCGTGGGGGTCGACAGGACGTCGGGGCGGCTCTACCTGCGGCGGGAGCTACGAGCGGGCGGCCGGGCGGAGGCGCTGGTCAAGGTGCACCGCGGCGGCGGAGGAGGTAGCGGTCCGGGACGGTACGGCGAGGGGAGGGTGGCCGGGATGGGGTCGGTTCTCCCCGCGGCGCTGCCCCGGGTGGGTCGGGATGACCGCGAAAGGGACGTGTGGGTATGAAGGGTTGCCCCGAAGGAGGGGGATGCTGAGCAGGCACGGCCGTGCCGGGCATTTGCCGTTCGAGGAGATGCGGCAGCGGTGATGCTGCCCTCCGTGGGGTGCAGAGAGCCGCAGGTGGCTGCGGGAGCTGCCCCCCGGCTGTGGGAGCTGTGTGGGGGGCGTGGGAATGTGCTGGCTCTTCCCCGGTACCAACCGCGGAGCTTCTGCCTCCTGCCTTTGAAGGAGCAGCTGGAAACGTAGGGAATGGTGTTTCGGTTATGTTGTCTTGTAAGGAATTCTTGTCACAGTAGGTTCACTTTTGTGGGACAAGACGTGTCTGCTCAGGGGTTAACAAGCAGTTAGGGCCGGGTAAAGAAAGAGCCACGCCACAACAGACAGCTTGTCCCATAGTGGGGGCGGTTAACAGGGAGCCTCTTCTGTCGCTCTGGGCCTGCTGAAGGGACCTGGGAAGGAAGAGGGGATGCTGTCCTGGGTGTGGGCATTTGCAGACCTGCAGCTGCAGCCCACTGCGCTGGAGGATCCCGATGCACCCGCTCCCTGAAACATGCCAAATGATGCTGAGAGTCAGCTGGGGCACTGGCAGAGCAGCGCATGGGAAGGGAAAGGAGTCATTGCAAAATAGATGCCAATGAGCCTGAGACAACAACAACAACAACAAAAATTAATAAAGCAAATCTGAATCAGGAATCCTAGGAGTTGGTGTAGAGAACTAAATGGAGATATTATAGTTATACCATTGTATAAGTCCTCTATACATCAAGAGCTCCTGTAGCGTTGTGTATGGTTTTCCTTATAACACAGCAACGAGAATGGCTAGACTTGATAAACTTCTTAAACCACATTAAGCTTGAAGTGTGTTATGGCTGCATGAGCCATCCGTTCCATGTGTTACTTTCATCTTAGAGTAAGTTTTAGACTGTGTTTGTAAGTGTAGCTCAGGTCTCTGATAGCATCACTGGTTATTTTCTTGGGTTTGTTTTGAATTGGTTTTTTGTCTTAGATGTTTTCAACTTTACTAAAGAGGGAATATTTACCAACTTCTATCAATGAATTTTACAGCCTAGTGCTCAGGAAATGTGAAACGTAGAGCTGGGAGGAAAACAAATGTGTTGAAGCATGCTGTGGGCTGTGATCTTTACCAGACTGCTGTGTGCAGTGTGAGAATCCAGAGCTGCCTGCCTGAGAAATTTATTCTTGCAGGAATGGGATGTGTTGTGCAAGTGACAAACATTTAACATTAGAAAAACTCTGCACAGTATTTCTAGGTACTAACTTTAAACAAATCACCTGATGTTTAAAGTAGAACTTCTCATTCGAGCTGAAGACGGAGTTGGAAAGGGGACACAGCTTGACTGTCTTGCTGACTTATAGTGAGGCAAATAACCTTGTGAACAGTGTTCAACATATGATTAATTGTGTTGTCCTCTCCAGTCTGGTGGTGCACAGCATGGTTTTACCACTGTCTGTGCACTAATAATGTATTGACAAGAGATGAGCCTCAGGGAGAAAGGAATTCAATGATCAAGTGGGACAAGGTCATTTAGACGCTCCTTTAAGCTACTTTGAAAATCAAAACTCTCTCGTAACTTTGTACAGCAACAGACTTGTCTGCCTATTTTACAAAAAAATGGTGAAATGGTGAGAGGATTTGAGCATCCTTTTTTTTTTTAATCTAAAGAAATCTGGTGAACTGTCAAAAGTCAAACAGAATTAACTTTTGTCTGCTCCTCATTTCTCCTCATGTCTCTTACTAGATGTAATTAACAGTCACTCACAAAGTAATCAATACTATGGAATATGTGCCAAACTGGTGGACACCTCTTTAATTGAAAAACAAAGCTATTGGACCTTTATCAATTCCCATCTCTTATGTAAAAGTCATTAATGGCCTTAGGCATTTCACAGGTGCTGCTTCTCCAGGGAAGTGTGTGTCTTGGGGTTTTGGATCCGTTTGCCATTTTTTCCCCCCAAGAAATAAAAGCTTTTTAAAAAAGTAAACTTAAAAAAAAAAAAAGTAGGTCACAGAGTAACTTAGAGCACTCTTTCCTGCAACAGCAGTCCTAGGAAGACAAGGTATTCCTGTGCCCAGCTGAAATACTGAAATAAACTGAGTGCAGAGTACAATAACTTTCTGAATCTTCCCAGCTGCTCAGCAGCACATATAGCAGTGATAGGGAGGGGGCTGCCTGTGGGGACCCTGTAGCAGGCACTGTGAAAACACAGCTCTTCTCCCATTGAATATACGCTTGGTACGGGGACTGTGCATCATAAAGATGTTTGCACAACTTCTGTGGCTTGTCTTGTTTACCTACACAGAGCAGTTTGCATCTTCTTTAGGAATCTGTCAGCCTCCATCTGTCTGTCAAAGCCTTGTTGTTCTGGGCTCTGTGCATGCCCTAGTTAGTTATGTGTTGGACCTGCAGTTTAGACAAGACTTACACAAAGTTATGAGCTGCAGTCCCAACCACCTCGTTCAGATTTTCTTCTGGAACGTTTCACATCCTGGAAGCACTGACTGCACCATCAGAACAGTGTGTGGCCTGAGCATGGAAAGGCTGGGGGTGGTGAGGAAGGGTTGAAACGGTTGAAGCTCCCTTTCCCTTCCAAGTCTGCCTCTGTTCATGCACAGTGGCAAGTACCTACACAGGTTCTCGTACTTGTTACTAACTTGCACAGGGTGGGACATGCAGTTGCTGTTTCCTCTTCTGCCCCCTCAGCTGCCCTCTGTGATGCTGACAATAGGTACTGGTGTGCACTGCATAGAAGCTTGACATTTAGGACTTTGTCTATCATGCTTCAAAACGCAATTTCTTACCCCTATTCTTCAACTCTTGAAGACCTTTAGCTCTCTTGGGGTTTTTGGTTTGGGGGGGTGGTTCTTTTTGTTTTTTGGTTGTGTTTTTTTGTTTTTTGTTTGTTTTTGTGGGTTGGAAAGGGGTTTTTTGGTTGGTTTGGTTTGGTTTTTTGTTTTTTTTTTAAACTTAAGAGCCTGTCACAAAGGGCTTACAGAGTGCATACTGCCTTGGCTTGGAATAGTGAGACCCAGTGGGAGATGTCCATGTTCCTGCGCACTCTCACAGTGCAGATGCACTCCACACGCTATCCAACTACAAACAACTGTATAAGAAGTCACTCCATAATCTACAAAGGTTAATTTTGTTTGGCAACGGTAGGAACTCAAAAGAAGCATGGCAAGACAAATCTCTTCCCCTTTCTTATGTCTGCAGTACTCTGAAGGGTTAAAGGGTTGACATTAGCAACCCTTTAACTCCGGGATGCCTGAAGACATCAAAGGGGGATAAACACCAGCAGGTAGTTTAAGACTGAAGTGAATGAAACAGTTGCAAGGCTGTTCAGTATTTTCTTGGTTTTGGAAGTGAGATGGATATCTCATTTCCTGTTCTCTTTCAGGTGGGATAACAACTGTTTACGACTGTAAGTGAATTCCACGGAGATAGATATTAAATCTGACTGAGGAGGCTGTAGCATAATGCAGTTCCTTCAGTGCGGTGTCTTACGGTAGAATATGATTGGTGTTGAACCCTTATGACTCACTGAAAGCAAACTGCATTTTAAGAAGACATCTGTCAAATCTTCACATTCCTGAAAATACAACCTAGACAGCACATGGAAAGAATATGTGGTTTGAGTCCCTTGTACTTTCTTAAGAAACTTCCATCACGATGCCTACTGGGAAGGGAAACCATTCAATCCATGTAATACAGCTTTTTTAAAAGCTAACAAGTAATTCATGTAAGTTGCTGGCCATGATTTCAAATCAAGACATAGCTTAGGTTGGGGGCTTTTTTTTTTTCAGTTTTTTTTTAATAGAGCCAGAAATGGCCCACTGCTTCCTGGCACCCCCTGACATTTTTAGAAAATAAATCTCACTCCAGAAACAGAAATTTGATCTGATCAGGCATGGAGGTCATATCAGATGCTGGTTTGGTTTGTTTGTTTGTTTTTTTTTTTCTGGGTGTGGCGGGGAGTGTTTCCTCCTGGTATCAGACTGATTAAAACCATCTGCATGCCATTAGCGTGCCTCCAAATTCAGGTACTGACAGAAAAATCTTGCTTCACTTAACCCGTGAAACCACTTTAATGGCCAGGGATCACTGGATGAAAGACCAAGCTCCAGGATGAAGGTTATTATGTTACCCTATCTGTACATATCTTTGGAAAAACCTTGCTGAAAAAAAAAAAATTAATGTAAACATTTATAATAATCCAGAGGCAATAAATAAGTCTTAAGAATGTCTGATAAAGTCAGACATTTTGAGAAGCCAACAAAAAGCTTAAAACTGAATAGGTAAATGTAAAGCTTATGTTACAAGTATTCTTGGTAAGTTTCATAAGCTATTTAAACAATGAGAAAACCTCTATTGTAACAAGTTTGAGAGAAAAGCAGTGGGAGACCTTAAAAATAGAACATTCAGTCCCTTATTCTTAAGATTAGCATCTTGAATCCTTTTATACAGACTATGATTTAGTATTTCTGAGTTTTCATTATATTTCAACAGCAGGAAGGGATTTAAAATCTGGTTTTAGACCCAGATCAAAGCTGCACCATGCCAGAAGCACCCCTGCATGCCCCCGGTGTTGTCTCACTCTCCAGGAGCACTGTGCAGTGTGCAGCAGTGTTTGAGTTTTGTGTACTGGGGCTGCCTTTACACACCTGCATTACACACAGGAGGCCCAAAATTCACATGTACCATGTTTGCACAGGCTGTCTACTCACAGTAGCTCCCCTAGGCAGGTGTGCACATAGCCTTCTCTTTTGGGACTTTGACCGAAGTGGAATTGAACTTGCTCCTGTTTGTGCGTCTCCGATGGACTCGGAAAGCTGTGTCCTCCCCAGGGAGCAGTGGCATCACAGCCCATGTTTCGGGGCAGGCATTAGGGTGTCCTTGCTCCAGCAGTCAGACCTTGGCTAGTGCAGAACTCAGCAGTACTGCAGTCTGAGCAGTGAGGTTGGCTTGCTGATGGAAACTGCCCAAAATTTAAGAAAAAGTAAAGCAGAAAGTTTAAGAAAAACCTTTAAAAACCTGACCTGAGGGAGCAGGCTCACGGAAAGGACTTGGGGTTCTGCTCCCAATCATCTGCTTGGATGTTGCTGATGGAATGACCTAAAAGCAATGCTTGATGACAACAAAGTAAGGAGCTGTTAGTTCCTATGGGTGGCTCAGCTTTTGCCTGAGTAAGCAAACCCTGTGTGTGGCATAGACACTTCTTTGTGAGAGAGAAGTAGCAAAGTATTAAGGGTCATGTCTGTGTAAGGGGAAAAGGATCTGTTTAGAAATTTAGTATATAAGGAGAACTGGAAGGTAATCTAGCGACTTTACCTTTTCATTTCTTAGGACACAGCATAGCAGCCAGTGCACGGCTCCTTTGGAGGCTGCTGCTCCAAACACGCCTCTCAGTGCTGCTGCCCAGCTTTACCAAACAGGCGCGTGCTGCTCAGTCTGAGCTGCTTCTCATAACTGCATCCAGTGGTGTTAAAGTGGTAAAGTTAATATTGCTACAATGGTTTTTGGCATATTTGTGTACATACCAAACACACTTGCTGTTCTAAAATGATGGTATTTTGCTGGTGACATTAACTTTTTAAGCATTTGGAAAGAAGTTAATACACTCTAATTATGGTCATAGGAACAGCTCTTAGTGCATGAAGCCTCAGCAAGCAACTTTCTATTTTAAAAACATTTCAACAACCTTCAGGGAGAAGAGACTTAATTTTGTTAAAGGACAACACTGATAAATGCCTGTAGTTTTTCACAGAAAGTGAAAAATTGGCTGAAGATTCTTCTTTGCTGTCCATGAGTGCAGTGGCACATGCAGTTGCCTTTTAGCTCGATGGTCCCCCTGGGTGAGTCCACAGGTAGTACTGACAAAAGCAAGACCTTGTCTCTTAAATTGGGCAAGGATGTGTATGTATAAAAAATGTGTGCAAGTGCTGGTGTATATTCAAAACATGTAATAAATATAATGCAAAATGATCTCTGCGAGCTGCTTTTCAAGCTTGCTGGTTGTGGTTAGCTGAGGAGGGGAAATTGAGATTGGCAGAGCTTTAGATGAGGCAGTTGGTCCAGCCACGTTGCTCAGGTGTGCTGTGGCTGTGGGCTCTTTCCCCACAAGCTGCTCCAGTGGTTTGTAGACTGCCGAGGGAATAAACAAAGGTCTGTTGCCGTAACCGATGGGAAGGGTATTACCTTGCCTTCAAGACACTGTGCTTACTACTTGGTCCAACATGAGTCCAGTCAGTGCCCTAGTGTGTTGCAAGGGAATATGATACTCCTGGGTGTTGTATCCAAACCTAGGGAGCATTTGTGAGATACCAGATCTGTTAATTAATAAAAATGTCACTCTCAGGAATCTCTCATCAGTATTTGTGGTGGAGCTGACCCATCATGTTCATGACAGCTGACTAGCTGGACTAAAGGTCTCCCATACAACTTTTCTTAAGAGTGTTGGAGAAAAGAAATACATAAAAGCCTAAAGTTTTGAAAGGCAGATATCTGCGTTGTGAAGGCTTTCCCCATTGTAAGAGCTTCTTGATGCCCCTGCACTTCTCCCAGAGGGGGTGACAGCACATACTGTAGCTGGGGCAGAGGCATGGGCATCATAGGTGTTGCTGACTGGACTAGTCCTCAAGACCGAGTTAAAGCTGCTTTGTCTTCTCCTTTATCTCAGTGAATACCTTTATTTGGGACGCTCATCTTCTAGCCAGCTGCTGATGTTCGAGCTTGTGGGAATAATTTACCACCAGATTCAAAAGCCAGTTGGGCAGAAGAGAGTGGCACAGTGGACAGCATGACTGTGTAAATATCACTAATAGTGTCATTAAAATGCAAGAAAAAAAGCATTTCTAAAAGTGATGTTGAACTCTGGTTAAAGATCAATTACTGCCACAGGAAACTTTGGTGTAAATATCCCCAAGGAGATTATGCTCATGGTCCTGAAGATGACAAGGGGGTTTTAGCATGATAGTAACCATTTCTCAGGTGTAGATTTGTTGGCTATGGTACAATAATGAGCCAAACCTCCTGATTTCTTGGCCTGCCGCTGAGGACTAGAGGTGTGGCCTGACAGCACAATGAGGGGCTTTCTAGGCATCCCACCTTGGTGTCCTGTTTCAAGCTGGGTACTTCATAAACTTCTTCACGTACCAACTGTCTCTTTTCAGTTCAAATGATTCTTTTTGCCTTAGGGGATAGAAACAAAATATAAACTACCATTTTTAATGCACATTTCCACGTCTCAATTTCCAATGTTAGTCCTCTCAAACCCACATCAGTCAGTGCAGCTCTAATCCTAATCTCAGGAAAAGAGATTGTCTTCTCTTATGTTCCTTCTTCTGGTAAGGGAGTAAACTAAAGGTGAAAGGCATGAAATTGATACAGGCTTGCAAGAATAGCCACTTGCAGTTTCAAAAGCCTTTCCAGTTCTTTCTGTGCGTTCATATTCTTGTCCAAGGATGGTGTGGATGTATCTGCTCTGATCTGCTGAAGAGTGTTCAGCCCTCCAAGACACACACTTAGCATCTCTTCATTCCCCCGTTCTTGCACTTGCTACATCCTAACATTTTTACTTAGGATGCTCTTAGCTGGTGATTGATTGACATCCCTTTTGTTTACATGCCTTTTTTAGATGTAAGCAAGAGGTAAAGCTGAAGCCTTGGGTATACACCGGTATCTCCAGGAAAATCAGCACTCCTTAATATTCTCTTCCAGACTGATCATACCAAGACTGTCCAGTGTGAGGTGCAGAGGCCAGACTATCCTGTTGATAGTCTGGTTTCACAGGGTATAGAGCCTGGTTTCCTGATTACTTCCTTCCTTGCAGTGGATGATTCATATTGACAAAATGGGGGAACTGCAACATCACTGGGTGATGTTGCATTTTAATTTAATAGGATGCTGTGGTTGTGTCAGGAGCAAAATAAAGCACAATTGATTTCAGGGGCTTGATCTGTTAATGCCTTTGCAGCTACGACAGTCGAAAACCCAATGCATTCCTGGGGAAAAATTATTTTGCAAAGGCTGGTTTTGTTTCAGTGACGTTTCAAGTCAGGGTGACAATTTTACACAGTATTTGATTGCCATGGGTCTGTAACATCTTAAAATCCTTGAGTTTCTCACACCTGGTGTGTGTTCAGAGGGGAGGTACCAGAACAGAAATGTTCATACTCATAGTGCTGCTTCTGAACAGCTCTTTCTGGATGATAGAGGGAATTGGTGCTGTTTGGCTGACTTCCTGTTAGTCTCCAGACCATGTTCAACACTGCTTTCTTAGGATTTTGGACTTGATTTGACTAAAATCTGCTCTTTGTAACTGTCTTTTCTTCCACTGATGCCCTGCTAGAATTAGAGCTCTGATCTATGTGGATATAACCTGGACTGTTTTGTCAGCATGCTTGCAGGTTGCTTCAATTTAAATTTTGTTTACTTGCATGGAGAAAATAGCTTCAAGTCTGAAAATCTGAAATAAATGCTGAGGACCTGAAGGAGTGAGCCAGGTCTCAGTTGCAGAAAGACATTCCACCCTATAGCTGAAGTTTATTACTCCTTGCTACTGTACCACAGCCCTCCAGGTTTGGCCTCATCCCATGTTTTTCTGTTCTTGTGTGGTGCTGGATGTTTCTAGAGTGCCATTCACTCATTTTCTCACTTCTTACCCTTAAGCAAACAGCAAAGATAAAACACAGAGTCCAAAGAATGTTTATGTTAGAAGTTCCTTCAAGCTGCAGGGGAATGAGTGACGTGTGGACATGTATGCCTCAAAAATCAATGAGATGCAAAAGCTGAAGGGCAGGGGAATTAATTTGTGATGGAAAGGATTTAACAGTCTTGCTGGTTCCATGCCCCTGCCTAGAGGCAGGTTTTGCCACAACAAAGCGATTGCCAGCAGATATTTGTCTAGTCAGGTCTTAAAGATCTCAGTGATGAATGCTGTCTCACCTCTCTGGCCACTATCAAGGGCTCCATTATCCTTATAATTAAAAACATGCTGAGGGATCCCACCCCCAACATCTAATGCAAGTCTTTCCCTTGGGAATAAGAGTTTTGGTTTGCAGGTTACAGAACAGCTGACTGACTTCATACATCAGTCCTTCAGCCTCTTGTATCACTGTTTGCATGTCTCTTGCAGTCTCCTGAAAATGTCCAGGTCTTCTTGACTCTCTTGAAGGCCATGCTTCCTGGTTTTGCTCTTGGCTTTTCTCTGGACACTTGCCAGCTGGTCCATGTGTTTCTTGAAATCCAGCCCCTAGAACTTTAGTTCACTGGGTTGCCCAGGGAGGTTTTGGAGATATTCAAAAGTCTTGTGGACATTTTTCTGAGCAGCCAGTTCTAGGTAGCCTGGCTTGAACAGAGCAGTTGGACCAGATGATCTCCAGAAGTCCTGCCAACCTCACCCATCCCATGAGTCTGTGATCTGAGGCTTTGATAAGTGTCACAATTTTACCAAGATTCAGAGAGAGCTGAGCATGAGCCAGCGTGTTCCCAGGTGGCCAAGAAGGCCAGTGGCATCCTGGCCTGTATCAGCAATAGTGTGGCCAGCAGGACCAGGGCGGTGATTGTCCCCCCTGTACTGGGCACTGGTGAGGCTGCACCTCGAATGCTGTGTCCAGTTCTGGGCCCCTCAGTTCAGGAAGGACATTGAGGTGCTGGAGCGTGTCCAGAGAAGGGCAATGGAGCTGGGGAAGGGTCTGGAGCACAAGTCCTGTGAGGAGCAGCTGAGGGAGCTGGGGATGTTTAGCCTGGAGAAAAGGAGGCTCAGGGGTGACTTTATCACTCTCTGCAACTGCCTGAAAGGAGGGTGTAGCCGGGAGGGGCTTGGTCTGCTCTCCCAACTAACAAGGGATATGACAAGAGTAAATGGCCCCAGGTTGTGTCAGGGGAGGGTTAGATTTGATGTTAGGGAAAAAATTCTTCACAGAAAGGGTTGCTAAGCCTTAGAAAACGCTGTCCAGGGAAGTGGTTGAGTCATCATCCGTGGAGGTATCTAAGACGTGGATATGGCATTGAGGGACAGGGTTTCATGGAATCATGGAATTGTTAAGGTTGGAAAAGACTTTTAAAATCATCAAGTCCAATTGTCAGCCTAACACCAGCACCGTGTTCACTATTAAATCATGTCCTCAAGTGCCATACCCACATGCTTTTTCAACACTTCCAGGGATAGTGAATCCCAGGTTTAGTTGTGGAGTTGGCAGTACCAGGTTAATGGTTGGATTTGATGATCTTCGAGTCTTTCCAACCTAAATTCTTCTATGTTTCTATTTAAATACACCTTTCAGAGAGAGAGAAGGTGAAGTGTTTGTAAAAGTCCAGAAAATTATGGTTAATTTGAACAATACAGATATTTTCCCTGACATGTTGTCCTGAACTCAGGGAAATTTGTTCCCTTGTCTGTCTTTTTTAAAACATAAATCTCTGTTTTAGTGTGCTTAGGAAAATGTTTTCAAGAAGCCCATATATATCTTTAGCATGTTAGTCACTTGTTGTGAGTTAAAAAGGCTTAAATGTAGGTCTCCCTAGAGGTAAAAATACTGTGATTAGATCTCTACGTGTCCTTTGCAGTGGAAGATTCTTTCGGTTTGTTTACAGATGGTAGTGGATAAGATCTTAACCTTCCTGACTGAAGTTTGTGACCAAGCTGTCTAGAAATGCATGTGTCCTTTGCAGATGATGACTGGTACCTCTGCCACGTGACACTCCTTGCCCCAGAAGAGGAACTTCTGTCCTGGGGCATGTATCCATACCCGTACCTGGCACGTGTTGATCCCGATGCGCGCAAAGGCACTCTCATCTACCAGCTTGTTGCACGCTACAATAGCCGTGAAAACGCCACTGCTGGCATAACTTACACACTCATTGCAGGTAGGTCTAGTCTGAAAAAAAGGTAAAATTCTGTTAAGTTGAGGATGTTTCTTAACAAGTTCCCATTTTATAATTTCATTGGTAGATTTTTCCCTTGGGGGATCCTTAAAGATACAGCAGGTGCAGCAAGTAGAAGCTGGAAGTGCCGTAAGTGTGTGGATGGGAATCCCTCTTGTTGCCATTTTCTTTGATTTACTTCTATTTTGAAATTGATGGCAGCTTTATTTTAGCTTAAGGCTCCATTTCTTACTTGTTCTTGTCTCTTACACCGCACTGGTCAACAAAACAGTGTGAGTGAAAGATAAGGTGAACAACTGGAGAGGTAAAAAGAAGTGCGTACAAGGACCTAGGTGGATGCATTTAGGATAGCT
This sequence comes from Mystacornis crossleyi, assembly GCA_013400655.1. Classification (NCBI taxonomy): domain Eukaryota; kingdom Metazoa; phylum Chordata; class Aves; order Passeriformes; family Timaliidae; genus Mystacornis; species Mystacornis crossleyi. Next base: position 47,847 of record VYZQ01067349.1, on the reverse strand, counting down.
TACCTTGAAATGGTGAAGGTGCAAATGTTCTTGCTGTGGGGCGTGTCTCAGACTAGCTTTGTGCGTGTATTGATAGGTGGTGAAGACCGATTCCAAGTGGATAAGGACACTGGCATTATCATGACAACTGGCTTGCCTTTGGCGTGGAACAAGGAGTATGTGGTTACTGTGGAAGCCTCTGATGAGTACGGCAACAAAAGCCCCTATGCCTCCGTTTCCATCCTGGCAGGCTCCCGACCTCCTCAGTTCACTAACATGTCCTACAGTGTGTTTGTCCCTGAAAATACTCCAGCAGGAGAAAAGTAAGTTTTACTTTGTTAGGTGACTCCCTCCCTGCAGTCTGAGAGGAGCTTCACAGAGCACAATAGAGTGAAACTTCTGTGGTTTTGCTTCTCAGGGCTACACATATGCATTTGTCTATTACACTTTAAACTTAATGTTGGTTTTTTAAAAGAAAAAACCATCTGTTCTGATGTTTCAGAGTCTCCAGTGTGGCACATGGGATGTAGTCTGGGACAGTGGAATTACTTTAATATTTTTGGAGTGTTAATGCATTGCATCATGAATTAGAACAGCCAAACTACTGGCTATGCATCTCCTGGAGATTTAAACAAATGCTTGAAAAATAGTCTTTTAATTAATCAGATTTGGAGTTGTTTGTGTCCCGTTTGACTTGTTTTTAAATTTCTAGAAGGACAAGTCATTGCCAGACTCTTGAGATAACAGCACCAGTGTGAAGTACTGGTAATCTTCAAATAGATAAAGCTCAGTCTCCAAGGGGCTCTGCTGTTGCACGAAGAGTAGCTAAGCCAAGCCACAGTGGGGAGATGCTCCCAAGCTGGCTCTGGGTTTATTGTCACTGTTCAGCTACTTGAGAGCAGAATGGGCTTTAAGGCCTCTGAGGAGCAGGAAACCTCAAAATAAACTGATGACCTAGAAAAAATTGCTGGAGATGTGCCACTAATCCTTAAGAGAGACTGAATGAGAAGGAGGAGGGAAATTTTTCTCCTTCCCTGGGGCTTTCAGTGAGATGAGCTAAAAGTGTATTGTCATGCTGGTGAAAGACTGATGTGAGAGGTGGAGCTCCAAAACATAAGTCACGGTAGGGAGACAAACATTCCTTTGATGTCCTGCCAAGGTGGACAGCAGGATCTGGAAAGCCCTGTGCTCCCTGGGTTTCCCATCCATGTCTGAACCCGTTTATTTTCTGAACATACAACTTCAGAGAAACTCAGAAGTATAGTAGGTCAATTATTTCTGAATAACTGAGAAACTGAGGGTAAACCAGTAACTGCTGTCAAGTATTTAGGAAGGTACAACGGGGAAGAAAAAGACGTTTTAATGTTAGTGGGGGTTGAAATGAGTTATTTCATCACTACTATGTCAGTGAATAAGTTTGATGACAGAAGAGAGGGTAGATGGGCTCCCTGTAGCAAAAGGGGTTTCCAGTCTGAATACAAAGCTGAGCCAAGCATTGACACCTTTCCTCATCCTCATCTTCCTCCTTTAGGTACTGAGGAGACAGTTTTTGTTGTTACTGTTTTGAAGCAAAGGGTTGTTCTCTCATCCTTTGCAGAGTAGCAGTTGTTGAGGCTGTTTCTTTCCAGAGCCAGCCTCTTTCCTACACTCTCCTGACGAATCCCTCTGGGCTCTTCCGTGTGAGGCAAGAGAGTGGAGAGCTCAGCCTGACCCACCCCGTGGACTACGAGAGTGAGCACCACCTCTATCACCTCTTACTGAAAGCCATGGAAGTTGAGAGCACTCTCAGCAGTGTGACTGAGGTACACGAATCACTTCACATCCTACCCACGGTCTGCAATCCTGTTACCTTGCTAGCGGGACCAGTTACACAGATGGACAGCCCAGGACACTCGTGAGGATGCTGAGCAGGGAGGAGGCCTTGTAGCACAGGCAGAAAGCTGGGCTCTGACCTGGGTTCAGATCTAGGCTCTGCAAATACCTCTTGTTATTACTTTTTGGCTTTGCCTCCCATCTTGGAAGTGGAGGAGAAAATACTTCTCTGTGTTACAAGAGTAGTGTGAGAAGAATAGCATCAGAGGTGTAAGTAAGGATGGGACAGCAGCAAAAGCAGTGACTGCCACTCCAGTGTCCAGAAAGAGGTGCTCTTTTTGCAGAGTGTAGGAGCTAAAATCCACTCTCAGTGTGTCCTTGTATCTCAGGTCATGGTCCATATCACCGACGAAAACGACTGTTCTCCTGAATTCCAGCGCTCCATTTACAGCAGAGACAACGTTCCCGAAACCATTCCTGTTGGCACGTCTCTGCTGCAAGGTGAGGACAATCCTGTTACCTTTCATTTCAGTCTTGCTACAGACCTGCTGACTTGTTACCTGTTTGTGTTCTGGCCATGAGGAAGTGCTCTCTTCCACAGGCACTGCCTCTGTAAGATGTGGATGGCAGCTTTCCTGGCAGTCTGTGGATGGCTTTTAAGTATCCTGGAGGTAGAGCTGTGAGTGTCGTCAGGTGAGGATCACTGTATTGTGCCCAAGGAGAGATCTTGTGGTATCTAAGGGCAGTTAAACCAGCTCATAGGAAGTGGCTTAGTGGATTGTTTCCTATAAACGTTGTCTTTTAACTCATATTGGTAACCTTTTTATGTCCCAGAAGCAGCTGCAACTTGTTTTTCATTTCTTACTGTGTTAAGAAAAAACAGGGCTTTTTAAAATAGGAAGCTAGTTTTATCAAATAGACATTAATGCTGTATAACTGACTTGCAAAGTGTTAAAGGAAAAAATTTGGAAAGCCTGTGAACATACATTTATGGTTGTGACTTACCAGTCATCATCCCATGTTTGTTGTTTTTAACATGAGTATGTGTCACTTGCATATAAATCCTGAGCGCAGAGATGACATTTTTAGAGGCAAGAATAGTATCGTCTTAAAAGAGTTCAGCAGTTATGAACCCTGAGAAATGAGTATGTGCCAATGCAAGAGTTAGCAAAAAGACAACAATGTAAATTTCCCAAAGTTGGAGCAGAGCTCTGCAGGTTGCAGAGGTGATAAGAAGCTTACCTTCCCTTGTGTAAGGGGGCTGCAGGGCCTGCTTTCTCTAAACACTTGCTAAGAGAGTTCAGAGCTTATCATACTAATTTTTAGCTTTAATGGCTCTTGGAAAGAAACAAATTGGCCAGAATAATCAACTCCTAAAATTCCTAAGCATGTGATTTTCTTTAAAGAGATGAATGTTCTTCTCTCCAGAAGACTTATAAAGCTCATCAAAACTTCACTTGTGGGGGAAAAAATGTATGCCCCATGTCCAAAGCAAGCAGAATGTCAAAGCTGTGCAATTGCATCCCATTTTGTTGTCTTGACACACAGGGTACATTTCAAGAGAAAGAGCCATCTTCTTAGAAAAGAAAATGTGAGGTGGAAGTATAGTGACAGTCAGCGGAAATGGGTGTGTGAAGACCCACTTGCTGTAGAAGGGCTGAGCGGGGTTGTTAGTGGCTGCAAGGAAACCCTTTGCAAGATGAGACCTGTGCCACTAACTCTGACTGCCAAAGCAAGTATCATCTCAGGAAATAAAAAAGACAAACAGCTCTTACCCTCGCTGTTGTTCCTTGAGGGGTGGGATGTTGCAGCCTCAGAATGACCCACAAACAAAAATAAATGCAAATATGAAACGGCCTTTGCCATTCTGGGCATGCCTGTAGCTGTTGATGGCAGTGAAAAAGGCAGCGTGATACACGTTTTTGTTAAAACTGTGGTTGATGTGAATGTAGGTTTCAGATATCAGCCACTTTTATTTTAGCACACTCGAAGTCTGAAGCGTGGAGGGTGCTCTCAGCAGGGCCCTCTGCCTTCAGCTGCATCACTGTGCCAGCAGAGTAAGGCTTGGAGTTGTAGCTGGCAACGCAGTCGGCTTTTGAGCCAGAGGCAGCTTGCACTAAACTGGCTCGGAACACGTGCAAGGCCAGCACAGAGCTGCTTGTGGCTGCCATACAATCCTTAAAATATCCTCTGTGATGCACACCGCTTTCCAGGACAGAATGAAAAGGAGGAGAATAGCATTCCCAGTTGCTATTGGGAAGTAAGGCGTGTTACTGTCATGTACAAGTAAGAGCCACATTCCCTATTTGCCAGAAAACATCTAGGGGAAAAGAAGCATATCGTTAAGCACATATATAATAAGCACATACATAATTAGAATGTATTTTATAGTATTTATTCACATTTTTGTGAATGGTTTCAATGGCTCACTAATGACTGTAGATTAAATCAGAATTTTTCAAATCAAATGTTTTTCACCTTCTGCATGCCTTTCTAAAAACAATACTTAACCACTGTATTTGACAGATTTAAATCAGTCATTTTAGTCTGTCTTGAGTTTTTAATATATTTTGTCTCTCAGTACAGCAAGAGAGTGATTAACTCTAAAGCTCTTGATTCTGTAGTCTGTAATGCACACAAATGTTTATTCCCAGCAGGATTTGCAGAGATTTTAAACAAAATGTTACAACCAATCTAAATATCCTTGTAAACGAAGATAAGTAACTGTCCACAGGCAGATGTAGTGGAAATTTTTTGCAACTAGGAACAGTTTTTCAGTGTACTTTTGAAATCATTCTCTACTCCCTTCCCACTTTGAGTTAATATTCTGAGGTTGTTTCCGCCACCCCTCTGTGGATGATGCTGCAGCTGTTTGCTGGAGTGTCCGCGCACTGCAATCACTGTTCTGCTTCCAGCAGGCTGTGTGCTACCACAGTGGCTGCATCTGGATCCTATTGGTACAATAAGGAGTTTGTTTATTACCAGTGTGGGTATGATGTGAAGCCTCATTGTTTGGCTAGAAAAATTGCAAGGTAATTGGAGAGGTGAGCTTCTGTTCTTAAAAATCACTTTTGATGCTATGCTTTGAGCTCCAGGGTTTTTTGTGCTTTTTTTTCTTTGTGCTGGTTTGCTGCTTCTGAACAGATGGGGTAGTCAAGATACTGAATAAACACTTACTGGGGAGGAGTGTTTAATTACTCTTTCACTACCTTGAAGCACCAGGTAATTGAAAAGTATATAACTATCTGGGAGCTAATTAAATTTGAACATGGCATTCCTGGAAAGAGTGAGGAACCAGTTTATGACTGATAATGTTCAACCAGCATAATTGTGTGCTAATTACCAGTTGTCCTGGTTTGGACAGGTGTCTGCTAAGGAAGGCAGGAGTCCCCCTCCCACCCCGGAATGAAAAAAAAAAATGTAA
>VYZQ01067349.1:23341-42378 GCA_013400655.1 Mystacornis crossleyi | reverse complement strand
ACCAGTGTTGACTGCTATTTGTACAAAGCATTTTGTGCAGTATTGGGATCACAGCTCTCTTGCAAATTCACCTGGCTGCGATCACACGGGCTGGGTTGGAGCAGAGGGAAGAGTTGTTTTGATTTTTCACTCCCAGCCTCCTGCTAAGTTCCCGGACTCTAACCACAAAAAAACCCCAAAAGAACTTTTATGGATCAAACCGATTTAGGTGATGCCTGTTCTCAAAAACTAACAAAAAACCAGAGTTGAGTTGTTAGGAAACAGCATAACCAAACCTCCTTTGCAGTATGACTGTTCTGTTAAATGTGTTCTTTAATAGTGCTTGCAACAGACTGCGACTCTGGCTCCAACTCTGAGATCTCTTACTTCATCCAGAGCACTGATTTTTCCATCACACGTCACGGGGTCATCAATTCTAACCAGAGGCTGAACTTTGAGCGAGCAAATCATATGTACGAGTTTGTGGTGATAGCTGTCGATAAAGGACATCCCCCTCGGACAGGGACGGCGTCTGTGCGCATCCGAATGGCCAACGTCAATGACGAGGCTCCTGTCTTCTCCCAGTCCGTGTAAGGCACCTTGAACACCTGCTTTGGTTTTAAAAGATGCTGTTCATATATGTAACCTTACTAGCACTTGCCTAAATGGTCACTTATTCTCTAGTGCAACTCTAAGTACCAGTGAAATTGAAGGGTAATTTCTGTATAGAAAGGCTTTAGAAATTGGACTTTTATTTCTAGATTGTATATTGAAAAAATATACATCAGTTGTGATACCAGTATATTGACTTTATAGAGAGAGAACAGAATGAATCAAAGACCTGTCTATACAGGGGATGATTTTGACTGTGTTGACTCCTAGGTCTCAAAGTGATTATCCATGTATAAATAGATGACAAATAAATATGGCAGCTAGCAAACACTAAAACTTAATTTTACGATCTACAGATTGTATTGTAAGCTAATTTCATGAGCCCCTGCTGTTTAAGAGGCCTTTGTCTTTCCTCTCCCTAATCAATACAATTTCTATTCTTTGCACAATTTTGAAGTATGAACATGTTTTAAATACAAAACATACATATATTTATTTACAAAATTAGATAATTTTTACTTTCATTTCTCTAGTATTTGATGCTTTCCATTAATCTATAGGGACATAAGAAACACTGCTTGGCAGATACTAGTCCTTTTTTCAACTTTAGGAGATATATGATCCTGTTTTGCAGTACAATTATGCGGTGCATATTGTTATCCTCCAGAAGATCCTTCAAAATTATGTATACCAAAAGTACAGGATTACAGTCCTAAAATAAATACCCTATGCTGAACAAAGAAGACCAAAGTCACATCGTAAATCAATTAAAGATTCCATGGTTGCATGCCCAAAGCTTAAAAAACCCTCATTCATAATGAATTCATAATCTTGCCTGGTGGTTAACATGGTGATGGTTATTCTGATACTTTGTATGCTGCCATTGCTCCCTTATGTCCATCAGTTACAGGACTTTCCTTTCGGAAGATGCTGGTCCCAGCACCTTGGTGGCTGCTGTTCGGGCAGAGGACCCTGATGGAGATGGGGTGCTTTATCTGATTACAGGAGGCAATGAGGAGGGCAACTTTGAGCTGGATAGCCAGAAAGGTAAGGAAAGAGGTTTTAGAACACAGTTATTTACTGTCTAATCTCTACTGATTTTGTTCCACCTGTATGTCAAAAACCATAAGAAAGCACCATATCTATATAATCTGCAAACGGGGATGCTTTGTATCCATGAGGATTAGTTCTTTGCTATGATGGTTGTTCTTCAACTATCAGCCAAAACTTGGGATCCTGGTCCAAGTCTGTGCAGACTAAGATGTCAGGTTCCTGTGCTTTGCAACCAAAATTCAAACTGTGCCAGCAATACAGTGACAGAGAAATGAGATGCTCACTTGATGTTGTGTGTTTACACAGTAAATTAAAACGGCACTTTTTTCTTCCAAATTCAGGTATCATTAAACTCCGCAGAAACCCAGCACCCAGCCTAAAAGGGCCACAGTACACCCTGAATGTCACTGCGATAGATGACAATGCCTCGGGGGGACCCACTCCTCTCAGCAGTTTTGCTGAGGTTATTGTAGGAGTTAATGACATAAATAACAACAAGCCTGTCTTTAGAGAGGTAAGATGTTTTTCTGCAGATATTCTTTTCCCATCTAAGCTATGACTGGGGTTATTGAGTCTCCTTAGCCCCTGGTGATTGCTGGCGGGCTGAAGAGTCTGTGCAGAGCAGACTGAACTTGAAAGTGAACAGCAGTCAGCTTTCTTCATACAAGAAGTGTAAAGTCTTCGTTCTCCTTTTTTCCTTCCTCTCCCTTAGAGACTGATTTCTTTGTGTGCATAAGTAATAGTTATTTTCTTCCAAGTTTTTTTAAAACCCGCTGGAAAAAATATTGACACTATTGACACAGCAAATTCGTGTGACTCTCTGTAATATTTAGGGTCGGATGTTTGGGTGTATTTTTAGTGCACTTACTACAGTGACAGCACCTGGGTTCTGGAGAATCAGCCTCCAGGCACGCATGTGCTACAGGTAGAAGCCTATGATGCAGACCTCGGCATCAATGGAGAGGTGAAGTATGGGCTCATGCACCGAGATGGAGCTTCCCTAGGCTTCAGCATTGATCCAGACACAGGTCAGTAGCTTCAGGTTATTGAGGAAAAATGACAATGACATTGTATTTTAATGAAAATGCCGCTGTATCGGTGTGTCCATGTGGGCTTGTGCTTTAACAATGTAACTGCAGGGTTAGCTGTGGCAGTTTATAGAATAAACACTGGAAAATGCTCAGGGTACGTAGATAGCCATGCTCATAGATTAGATTAAATCAGAATTGTAGGATTCAAATCATAGAAGCAATAGAATGGTTTGGGATGAAAGAGACCTGAAACATCATCTAGTTTCAACAATCCTGCTGTGGGCAGGGACACCTTCCACCTTCCACACTTCCAGGTTGCTCAATACCCCATCCAACCTGGCCTTGAACAGTTCCAGGGTTGGGGCATTCACAGCTTCCCCGGGCAGCTTGTGTTGGGCAGTGTCTTACCACCCTCACAGTAAAGAATTTCTTCCTGATCTAAGCCTGTTCTCCCTCAGTTTAAAGCCATTACCCCATGTCATATCACTACATGCCTACAGATTCTCTCCAGCTCTTGTGTAGGCCACTTTTAGGTACTGGAAGGTGCTGTAAGGTCTCCCTGGAACCTTCTCTTCTCCAGGCTGAAAAATCCCAACTCAGTCTGTCTTCACAGGAGAGGTGTTCCAACCCTCTGATCATCTTCATGTCTCTCCTCTGGATTCACTCCAACAGATCCACATCCTTATGTTAGGGGCCCCAAATACAAATTAAATAGGGAAACAAACCCCAGTTCAATAAGAAGATAAAAATGTGTTCAGTATCACTTACTTTCCTATTTGGATCAAGGGCAGGTATAAAAATGCAGAGCAGAAAGTGTTATTTTTACAGGTTAAGTTTATTCTTCCCTACTATGTGGCTGCAGGTTATTTCTCATCTCATGCACAAATAGGAGATCCAGTGCACTGCAGGCAAAACCCTCATACCAGAACAGGACAATGATGTCTTCATGTATGATTATTTCAAATTAAGATGTTCTATAGCTGTTGATGTTTCTATAGTCAAAACAGGAAAATGGGGTACTGCTATGTCTGGGACTGTGCAGGAGACTGGAAGGGACTACAACAGAGCTGAAGAACTCTGAGTGTAGTAGAGAAATAGGTCTAGAAGTGGCCTCAAGAAGGCCAGTTTGAAATCTGCTAACCAGAAGAAAATAGCTGAGGCAGGGAGACACTTGATTAGTATGGAGGAAAACCTGAAGATTTGGAGAAAATTGTTTGATTTATCCACTATATGATTTTACCCAGTTTTAATCTGCTCAATGAGGCAGCCTCCAGTTCCTGTAGTAGAAGTTACTTTGGTCACAACCCTCGTGTCTTCTGTGGTGTCACTCTTCCTCAAAGCAATAATGAGCTGATTCAGTTACTTGGACTACCACTGGAGTAAACCTAGAGAGGCCCTTCAATGAGAAGGGAAAAGTCCTTCTGTGCTCCATGAGCCATGAAAAAACAAGGTACTCAGGCTGAGCTTCTTATCAGGGCAGCAAGAAAAAAGCAGCAGTGACATGTGAGGAGAGGAGAGATGGGAGAACTGGAGTTGGTCTAGTCCAAGACATGCGTTGCAGGGGCGGTGAGGACCAGGCTTGTCGGTTGTGTAGCATGCAGTCAGAGCTTCCTTTTGCGCAGGAGATGTGCAAATTCCTCTCTGCAAATTCAGTCCTGAGGCTGTGACACGCAGAACAGGAGGTGTCTGTGTTTCCAGGAGTCATCACCACCACGCAGAGTTTCGACCGGGAGCAGCAGAGGGAGTACACGCTGTCTGTTACTGCCACTGACCAGGCGCAGGAGCCGCTGATCGGCGTGTGCCAGGTCACCGTCCTCATTGCTGACGTCAACGACAACGATCCCAAGTTTGAGAACAGTCGCTATCAGTGTGAGTGTTACTGTGACTGCTTGTCCCAGTACTGCCACGTGAACCTGGTTAGAAGGTTATTCCTTGTAACAGTGGTCAGTTTTTTAGGTGACCAATCTTCCTTTTTTGCCCACTGAGCCAATTACTGTTTAACCTGTCATCAGTGGAAATGTACAGAATTAGCCAGTCCTCTTTAGTCATTGTAGTTCTCTTAAAAACACTGACATCCTTCACTCCTACAGATGAGGCAGATCTGATGCCTTCTCTTTGCAGTTTTCTCTTCCCAGCTTTTTTCCACACTGAATTTTTATTTCATGTCCCAAAACAAAACATGACATCCTAGCTGGGAATTCATCAACCCTGACTAGAAGTACAATTGTCATCTGTGTCTCTGTAGCACAGCACCTCTGTTTGAATAGACTGAAGTGGCATTTATGTCTTGTCAAACAGCACAGAGTCCTTGGTTTCCAGGCTGCCTTTGGCTGGGAGCCAGTGCCTGCTGTATCTGTCCTGCTGAGCTAGCTTTTCCCATTTGCCCTGGTGACATTCCCTTTTTCATCCCCACATGATATGCTTGATATCAGTCTTTTGTTTAATTTGACTTGATGCTTCTCCAGTAGAATCCTGCATTTCATTACACTTGGACTCTCTACATTTAATGTAATCCACAAGTCATGTGCATAATCTCTAGTTATTGGACTGGAACAGGTCCTTCCTTGCATAATTGCCTGAAAATGGAAAAAAATCGTTGCTGATGCATCTGCCAACAACTTCATTTTGGAGTTTTTTGCTATTTGTGTAGAAATGTCATGGACGGCAAAGCAGTGAACAATGCCTTATTAAAATGAAGATGGCTAATAAGTAAATCATCTTTAACATTACAGAGGCCAGCATTTTAGAAGGATTCAAAAATAGGTTGGATGTTTATATTTTAGGACTTTAATGGGAAGTGAACTGCTGGGAAATAAGCTAAAAATACATCCATACTTCAGAATTGTGCCCAAGGACAGAAAGAAAATTGTGTTGCACCTTTTAAAGTATCTTGTAGTGACTAACTCTAAGTGCCAAATTGGTTAAAATGTGTAGATTTGGAATAGCCATTTCTACAGTCCTACTGGTGTCTTCTGCAAACCTGGCCAAAGCAGCACTGAGAAACTGAGTAGGAATGATCTTTCTGGAGAGAAATATTTTTGAGCAAAGCAGACAAGTCCTTGAGGTAAAGGTAATGTTTGTGCAAAGATGAGCCTTTCTATTTTACCATCACACATGTCCTTCAGGTGAAACTACCCAGGATTTTTCTTTTTCAAAAGCTGTGAAGCTGAGAGGTTGCATTTGTAATTATGGTGGCTTCAGCACTTCTGAGGAACAGGCAGATTTTTTTCTTTGTTTATGAACACAGGGTACCAGCAAAAGTACTGAAGCAAAGGCAGCTCTTTGAGATGACAAAACTGCAGATAATGAGGTCATGTTATGCCTAGCACTTTCCCAGCATCTCTACATAAGCAATCAATGCTTGAACGTCACAGAATTAAAAATAGCTTATTCTCTAACAAGATCAAATGCCATTAGTCATAGGTTTCTATTTGTCCTGGAAACTGCTGGTTCTTTATTCTCAGCACTAGTATATTGGTCAAATCCCTGATTTAGCCATGCATCTTATCATCTGCCTGCAAAACAGACATTAAAGAAATGCTTAACTCCCTGTACGTAGGGACGGTGCAGTAAATGTTAAAGTTGTGTCAGCAGCAAGCAAAGCACACAAATGAGAGAGTACAGCCCTTCCAAAATTACAAGTAATTTTGGGTTTTTTCTTACAATGCTATTTAACAGAATTTGACTGTTAAAGACAGCATAAATACAAACACAGACAAAAAGAATAAACACAAAAAAGGGGTATTTTGTGGTGTTTTTTAGCAATTAATTCAATTTTCATTAATCTATCTTAGTGCTGGTAAATCTCTTTTGAGAATAGCTTTGTCTGTTACTGACATACCAAGGAGAAGAATCCCTGGACAATTAAATGACACAGGGATGAGTGAAGTCAATTAAATGTCAAATTATTGTTCATGGAGCAAGTGGTTGTTGTGGTTTAAAGTTGTACTGCTCCACTGCTGCAGACCGTAGACATTAAGGGAGAAGACCAAAACAGAAAACAGGACCACTCCGTAAGCAGTGTGCAGTTCTGATTACCCCACCTCAAAAATGCTAAAGGAGACACATATAAGGGAGATCAAAGATGTGAAATAGTTTCTGAACAAGACATGAATTAATAGACTGGCTGGGTTGCCTAAACCCAACTGCAACAGCCTTCCCACTATCAGGGCCATTTTAATACACTGAGCTGATGGAGCCTTAGTGCAAGGAAACAGCTCAAAAACACAATCAGGCAAGCACACATAGCTGCTTGGAGGAGGAATTGGGACTGGATGGCTGAGGATGGAGGGAAGAGCTGGACCAAAAATCAGTGCAATGTAAAGATGAGTGTGGAAGAAAGGCAGCTGGCAGGGATGTGATAGCTTCATATAAAACTGTGCCTCGCAGAGTGGAGGGGAGCAGGAAATGACTACTCATGATTTCCCATCGTTTTGTTGGTGTCCCTTCTTTAGGAAGACAAAATTAATTACTCTTTTGTGAAATGGGCTCTTCAAATGTGTGACTCTGCCACCAGATTTTTAGATGACAATTATCCAAGCAGGTTCAAAGAAGGATTGGTCTGTCTAAAACTATGGGCAGAAAGACACGACCTCTGTCACAGGTGGATTTCTGGGAACAGGGAGTAAAACCTAAGGAAAGGGTCATACATAAAATGATCATTGCCCTTGCCCTGGGTAGCTTCTCCAGAACACTGGGGTCTTGGAGGCATTTTTGCTGTGACCTGAGTCTTCATGCTTTGCAATTACCTAGTGCCTCCCACTGGCAGTGCTGCTGGCACGACTCATATTCAAGATTAATTCAATTCACACAGAATTCCCTTTGATGCCAGCCTGCTTTTATCATCAGCTGAGCCCACAAGGCTGGGCTGTGATCTGAAGCAGTGGACATGCAAGCAGCTGTGGGGTTTGCCGGCACCGCTGTGGAGAGGCACAAGTGCTGGCAGCAGCAAAGTTAATAAATCTGCATCACCAGCAGCCCACTTAAGAACCCAGTGTGGCAGGGGAGAGGGAAGTGGAAGCTAAAAGAGGACTATAAGCTTTGTTGGTGGCATTACTTTATAACCTGCCTCAGTCCAGAAATTTTTAATCTCCCATGAAGGGAACAATGAAGTTTTACAGGAGTGTTTCTTTACACAAACAGCTTGATAAACCAGAGCAGACCTGCTGACAGTACCTTTGTCTTTTCAAAGACTTCCTGAGTGAAGACACTCCAGTGGGAACGAGTTTCCTCCGAGTTGCAGCTCACGACAATGACCAGGGTGTGAATGCTGCTGTCACATACTCAATGTTAGAGCATCAACTGGAATACTTCCAGATCAACCCGAGCACAGGCTGGGTGTATGTGAATCGCCCGCTACCCGAGGTAATGTGAAGTTCTGCCTGGAACAGAGCAACATCCAACCCCTCTAATCCATTGCAGAGGGTTAATTGCAATCTCTTGGTTTGTACAAAATGGTTTTCAAGCATACTCTTTGTTTCTTAGGCAATGCGCATTAGCCGCTATATTGTAGCGACAGATGGCGGGAACAGAAGCAGCACCGTGGAGCTGACGGTGACTGTCACTAGTGCAATGAGCCAGCCACCCCAGTGGGAGCGGAGCACATACTGGGTAACCATCCCCGAAAACACCATTCGTGACACCAAGATTGTGGTATGTTAGAAGCGTGATTACTTCCCTCCTTCTTCAGTTCCACTTCTTCTGCTGTTGGGCTCTCAGTCAGAAGTGCGTGGATGCCCGCTCTGCGGCCTTGCTGTGTTGTGCTGTTCCCTTATGACCCTTCACTGCTGTGTACCCCATTAGAGTTTGTCAGGCATACCTGTCACAGAATAGGCTGGCATTTCAGCTGGCAGCAGTTTTCCCAGTGAACCCTTACATGAATGGCCCTCAAGGTATGCTTCCACAGGAGCAAGACTTGTGTGCTGCCAGATTGGGAAATCCATGAGTGTTCCCACCGAGAGCCAGCTCCTCACTCCTCCACACTCAGTGGGCTGTGCTACCTGCTTGCATTTTTCTTACAGCTTTTCTCAGTTTAGCACGGGAGCATGGAGTGATAGAGTTTGCTTTGGGCTCTTCCAACTCAAACCAATTCCTTTTAAACCCATACAGACTTAGTCTGTAAGGAGAGTGCCTTCTATATATTGCCACATAATTCCTACCTTTCTCTTCCTGCACGTAATAATCAAGCACTTGCAAACAATTTTGGGTTTGGGTTTTTTTTTTTTTTCTGTAACTTGCTGGGTAAAATGTACCACTCAGTGGCGAAATGGTCTCCTTATGGATCAGTTTTGCTTTGGAAGGAGGAGAGAGGAGGGATTTCCCTTAGCTATGCTGCAGTTCTGGCTTGGCACATTAACAGGCAGGTGAATTTCCTGTTGATTGAAGACCTGCATCAAACCTAGATATTGTAAAATAAAACTCAGCTCTGTAAACTGTTTCTATTTTGTCTGTTACCCGAGTCATACAGGCATGTATGTTCTTGGAGAACATACATGTATGCATGTTTTTGCCATCAAACACAACACATAACACTTGCAACCCCGTGCTTCATGAATATATGTGGTGGCTCTTTTCTTCTTCAGACCATCAAAGCCACATCCCCTCTTGGTGATCCCAGGGTTACGTATAATCTGGAGGAGGGTCAAGTTCCAGAGACTAACATGCCAGTTCGTTTCTATCTGAAGCCAAACAGAGCTGATGGATCTGCTTCTCTTCTAGTCGCTGAACCACTTGACTTTGAGACAACTAAGTTTTTCACCCTGACAGTCCGGGCACAAAATGTAGCAATGACTCCTTTAGCTTCCTTTGCCACTGTTTGTGTGAACATAACAGGTAGGCTTTGCTGCTGTTCAGAACAATGTTCTTGTTACTTTTAGTATAATGCCATTAATTAACATCCATTAAATGCCAAGCCACCTCAGAATGCTTTGTACACTTCTATACTGTAAAAAGTTATGCACTCATTAAAAGGTCTGACTGAGACAATTCCTAAGTACAACTATCAAATGTGGAGATGTGATAGTGCAAAAATGCGCTGTCTAAATGTTTAGGCAGCACTAATGCCTGATTCTGTAAAGGTAATAAGAAAGATTTTCTTTCTAAAGGAAGAGAAATCTGGTAATTGTTCCCAAACTATTGAAGGGAGATGAGTATTACTGGAAATAATCTGTGCTATAGAAAGAGAAACAGCCCAGATAGGCTGGGTTTGTGTTGGATATCTGTTTAAGGTTTTTGTTACATTCAGAATTTTCCATTTCACACTGAGATTTAAACTATAGAAATGAAAGGGCCCTTATGATAGGTGCAATTTTAAAAAATTTGATCCAACCCTCCTTATAGTAGGATGTTTTCATAAGGCTCTGTTCCTGTAGATCCACATAAAACTATAAATCTGATATTAATCCCTGCTTTTTGCAGGATTAGTGGAGTTACTTTTGCTAGGCAGACATTCAGATGAAAATATGAAGAAGTGAAGTCTCCAGCAAAAACATTTGTCTTTCCCACCACCATGGAAATGAGAATGGGGTAGTAATTTGAAAGGGAATCCAACTTTCCTGCTTCAGTTTATCACAGCATTGTTCTGTCTTTTACAATCCACCAATGCAAAACCCCTTCAGGCTGTAGAGCAGGGTCTGAGCCTCGCTGGAGGTTATGGACCCTGTCCCCAAAGGGTTTTCCTGTAGTGCAGTTATTGGTACCAGAATTTGGTAGAAACTTCATTCTGCTCACAAGAAAATATCCTTTTAGAGTAACTTAGCTGTGGATGAAAGCCCTCCTGGTCCTGGCATTCATGGACTTAGTGTATCTCTGGTCAGATCATTAGCCAGTATCTCAGTTGAGATTAGGCCATTGTCTCCCAGAAACGGCCCAGTGTCTCTAAAATGCCTCCTGACTGCTACCCTGAGAATGGTAAAACCCAAAGCAGGATTGCTTATTGCTATAAACAATGTAAGTTCTTCCTCCAAGCAAAATACAACTGTGGGGGGAAAAAAACAGGCAAAATTCTTCAAATATTTTCTTACCATGATCCTCATCACCTCCTTTTTCAGATGTCAATGATAATGTTCCATTCTTCATGTCTTCTAACTACGAGGTGTCTGTGCCAGAAGGAGCTGATGTTGGCACGTCAGTGGTTCAGGTGTTAGCTATGGATTTGGATTCTGGCCTACATGGAGAGGTTTGACCTTACATCCAACTCTTTTCCTCACAATACTCAAGTTGTAGCATTGTAATTAGTGAGAATGTGTAGTCAGCGATGACAGGGTAATGAGCCACCAGCACTTCTTACAGCGCTTGTCAAGCATTTGTCTGTCTTAGGCCTGATGTGTGTAAGATGGGATGCAGGCAGAGAAGATGCTGCTCCTGTTCTCAGGGTCCTGCATCATGGCAGCCCATCCTGATCCAGCAACCGTGACAAAGCACTGCTGCATGATTCTCAGGGTTGCTCCCATGACAAGTTGATGTGGCTGCAGGACATGTTTCCAAACTCTTGCCTCTTCAACTCATTTTTTAACTGACCATCAGTGATTATTGTCAGTTATTCACAACCATTTAAATATGGTCAATTAAATACCATCATTGGTCTAGCCAACATTTGACCTTCATGATAATAATGACCCAACCCTAGGAAAAAGCAGAATTCTGATGTAAATTGCTCATTTTCTTTGCATTTTCCCGAGCCATTTCTAAAAATCCTACTGGCTCTTCTGTGAAGAAACTCTAGCTAGTGGAGATCTGCTGTTCTGGAACTGTCATTTTGCAGCTTCTGAAGAGCCACCTGTGTGGTAGAACAGCCTGGTGGTGCTCTGGGCATGACTTGGGGGTGGGGATGGAAATGGGTTCTTTTTCAGAGAATGAAGGGAAAATTATTAAAGGGAAAAATGTGAATAGCTGTCATTGGTGGTGGTTTTCATTTATTCAGCCTTGTTGAACAGGACTCAAATTGTTAGCTTTTGGGGGGTGGGGGGGGATCAGAAGCACAGTGGATTACTAGAAGCTGAGGAGAAACCAGGGAAAATGCCAGTCCATACATTCTCTCTCCTGTTACTCATGATCTTTCTTAACTGCTCCTACTGGCCACTGTTGGAAATAAGATGCTGGGCTTGATGTGCCTTGATATCACTAGTACAGATGTTCTTCTGTTTGAGAATTCTGCACTTTTTATATCAAAATGAACAAAAGACTTAGAAAAATTATGTTCAGATGATCTGTCTTTCCTCAGAGTGTTGCTACTTTGCAGACAGGAGGCCACTGAGGAAAGGGCAGGTCACAGGACTTGGACATACAAACGAAAATTGAAAATGTAACAACCTCTTTTAACTATTTCCTTTTTAGGTTCACTACTTAATATTAAAAGACGCTAATGAGGATTACCAGTTCTTCACCATTGAACCTGAGACAGGAATTATTTCCACCCAGGCATCTTTTGACAGAGAGAAAAGAGCCTCTTACTTGATTGAAGTGCAGTCTCAGGACTCATCAGAATCTGCTAGACCTGGTGTTCATGGGCAGCCCAACACAGGTAAAACTAAGAAGGAATTCTATGTTGGGCTTTTTAACTTTCATAGGCTTGGCAGGTATGTGAGATGTTTGGCATAAGACAAGGTATTCCACCTCTGCCGTTTCTACTCTGCGTGTTCCTCTTGCATCTCCTTCTTAGACACAGCCTACGTAAGGATTTTTGTCAGCGATGTGAATGACAACTCTCCGGCATTTCCTCGCTCAGTGTATGAGGTCAGCATAGATGAGGACAGGGATGTTGGAAGTCCTGTTGTGACAGCAACAGCAGATGATCAAGATGAGGGTGAGTGGACCCTGCATGTCTTTTTAAGCCCATTTAGTGTTAATGTGTGTTTGTGTGTAGGGCTACTTCCTTCATGGACAAACAATTCTATGCATTCAGGAGACAATTACACATTTCAAGCATTTGAAAGTGAGAAGTTCTGGGCACATGTGAGCATTTTCTTTAATCAGGTGCTCAGGTTTGTAGTGCAAAGGTCAAGTTAGCTGGGAATCTCTTTGGGACAGAATGAAATCACCTGGAATCACAACACTGCTGTAACTTCACACTCATTCTTTCCTGAGCACATGCTTGCTTTTTGCTGACTACTGTGCTTTCTAGATCTCCCTAGGAGTCAGTTTTATTTCTCTTTTTTTGTAAGAAAATCAAACGTGTGCTTTTTGGTGGGTTAGTGGGTTGAATATGCTTGTGTAAGAATCTGACAAACAGTGGAAAATGTGGATGACAGCCAGAAATAAAGTCAGGAAGGAAGGGATAGTCAGACCTTCTGTTTGGCCTCACACTGACACCATCTCTGAAGGTGTGAAGCTGCCCCTAGAGTGTGGTGAGACCAGATAGGCTGATCCAGTCCAACAGTGTGTACCACCAGTCGGTCCCTGTCTTTGCTTTTTTCTACTTTCATGAGCTGGTCCAGCTCAACTTGCTCAAGAGAAACAAACCTATTGAATAAAGAAGGCAAGCTGGTGACAGAGCCCAAATGAGAACCAGAGGGACGTGTTGCTGGGAGCAGGTGAGAGCTGGCCATTCCTTTCAGCGGCAGTGCTGCAATGCCTGTGCCTTAGTGCCCATGAGGGAGGCGTAAAGAGGCCGTTTGAAACCAGCTGCTGCACTTGGGAGAATTTGACAAAAGCTACTAGCAAGTGATGCTCAAACTCTTGCTGCAAAGGCAGGCAAGTCCTTCCAAGTGCTAATGTTGAGCACAGTCTTTTCACTTTCTAGCCGTCCACATTGCTCTAGTCTTCTCATCTACAGCTGACTCACAGCTTAAAAACCTGAATGTTCTTTTTGCTCCTAGCAGTTCACCTATTTAATTTGGGAAATGACTTTGTATACTGGAATGCAATGTCATGTACTTTTTAGCTTTCCAAATAAGTAAACAGGGAGCACTGAAATATTTGTTGTTGTTCCTAAAAGTTTTGCAGCAAACAACTGCTGTTGTACAGGTGAAATGTTCTGAGATGAATTCTTGCTCAAAATAGAGGACTTCTGCTATAATTTAGCACCACCCAGTGGTTTAAAAGAAGTTGAGGAATGTTGGTATTTGAAATGAGAAGCTTAGGAAACATAAAGTAAAAATAAGTTCTAGTGTTCTCATGGCATGTCATTTTTTTATTATTGGCAAATGAATGCTCAATAATTTTGAGGCACACAGTTCTTCCATTATTAATCAACAGGCGTTTGTCCATGTCCGTAAATTATACTTGTAAATACAAATGCAGACCCAGCCTCCCATCTACCATATACAAACCCTTCTAATGACATACACAGATCATTCTGTGTATGTTTTTATGTTTCATCTCACACACACTGTAACAGTCTGGGCAAATAAGATTCCTCTTGGATACATGTTCATTGTGCATATCTGGATTGAGCATTCATAGAGTGAACAGGCAACAACTGTTTCTTTCTCTTATAGGTCCAAATGCCAAACTAAGGTATCAGATCACTTCAGGAAATGTGAAAGGGGTTTTTGATGTGGAACCTGAGATTGGAACTGTCTTCATTTCTCAGCCTCTGGATTATGAACAAGAACAACATTATGAACTCCAGCTTGTAGCTTCTGATGGAAAATGGGAAAACCACACTCTTATCATCATCAATGTTGTCAATAAGAATGATGAAGCACCAGTCTTCACTCAGAATGAATATCAGGGCAGTGTCTTGGAGGAGCTCACAGATCTGCCTGTACTTGTCCTAAAGGTAAAGCAGTTTCCACAAAGCAGGGAGAAACCTGCCTTTGTATTCAGCTCAATCCCATCCATTCACACAAATACAAAAAATAGTTTATTTAGCGTGGCTGAGGCCTGGTATTAGGACTTAGCGAGCAACTTTCTGTAAAGAATAGAATAAAGCAAGCCTGGTAATTTTGCGTGGTGGATTTGCTCTTTTGACCACCATAAATAAGGATTGGATTTGATGATCTTAAGAGTCTTTTCTAAACTGATTCTAAAATTACGTGATTCTAAATATTGAAAAATGTGATGACTTTCCTTTACAAAGAAGATTTGGCACATTTTGAGTAGCTGTATAAGCACAGAATGGTTGGCATGTGTACCTCGTGCATGTAATGATTAAATTTAAACTACCAAATAAACATTACCAGGGATTGTCCTTTGACTCCAGCTTAATCATCTTCATTGTTTTGTTGTTAGAGCAGTTCTTGGTGGGCCCAACCGGCAATCTCCCAAACAATCCCTGGATGAAAATCAGGAGCTGGGAGTTCTCTCTGGCCTGTGCTGATCATCAGCTTGGATGTATGGCCTGTTTTCAGAGCATTCTGTTCACTCAGAGAGAATCAGCCTCTGCTTGCCTTTGTATTCCAGCTCCCAAGAATTTCACAAGAAATATTTGCTCAGCAGAACTGTTATTATTTTCACTTGATTCTTCCTACAGTTTTTTCCTCTTTCCAAAGTATACTGGGAAGTAGAGTATATTAGTCTGTCAAAACGTCCTCTTTTTGTTTCTCTGGGCTGTGCACAATGTTTATTGAAAGAGTACCTAAATGACTCAAACCAATAGATGCTTGCTGTTAAAATGCATGCTGGTCATTTAGCCTGCACCATATCAGCTGCTATCAATAAGAGAACAGTGATTTTCCCTTTTCTTTAACATAAACACTTGCCTGCTGTGGCTTGTTCCAGGTTTCTGCAACAGATCCTGACCAGGCCGCAGATCAAAATGCCATTATCTATTCCCTGCACGGACAGGGGGCCAGCAGCGAATTCAGCATCAATGAGAACACAGGTGAGATCAGCGCACATAAAAGGTTAGACCGTGAGAAGCGATCAACGTGGCGCTTTCTCGTCCTTGCAACGGATGAGGGCGGAGAGGGACTGACCGGCTTCGCAGATGTGATCATAGAAGTGAGGGACGTGAACGACAATGCACCCCTTTTCCTCTGTGTGTCGGATGGCTGTTTCACAGGCCACATCCCTGAGGACTCTCCAGCTGACACTCCTATCATGGAAATGACAGCAGTGGACCTTGATGACCCAAAGGCTGGTATAAATGCTGTGCTAACATACAGTATCATTCAGAATGTCAAAAATGAAATTAATTTGAACTTGTTCTCAATTGATTCAGTTAGTGGCACCATCTCTACAGTGCTCGGGTCCCTGGACCGGGAGAAGGAAGACAAGTACCTAGTGGTGGTTGAGGCCAGAGATGGAGGAGGGCTTACTGGGACAGGTACCGCCACTATTTTGGTGACTGACGTAAACGATCATGCTCCAGTCTTCCTGCAGAGGATTTACACAGCATTTGTCTCTGAGAATGCAAGTATTAACACTGAGGTGGTGATGGTGTCTGCTGTGGACAGAGATGAGGGAGAAAATGCCATGGTGACCTTCAGCATCATTGATGGGGACAATGACCACAAGTTCTCCATAGAGACAGATGAAGTTAACAACTGTGGGTTTATCCGACTACGCAAACGGATTGACTTTGAGAAGCCTCATGAGAGGGTATTCAATTTGACTGTGAAAGCAGAGGACATGGATTTCTTCAGCATCGCTCACTGTGTGATCTATGTGGAGGACTCGAATGACCATGCTCCTGTCTTCTATCCTCAGTTCTATGAAGTGACTGCACTGGGGGAAGATGTACCAGTTGGCACCAAAGTTATTCAGGTTTCTGCTGTTGACTTGGACTCCGGCCTGAATGGAAGGTTTTCTTTCCACCTGCTAAACGAGTCTGATCCAGGTGGCCAGTTTTCTTTGGCTGGTGATGGGTGGCTGATGGTTGCAGGATTGCTGGATCATGAGACAGTGGCACAGTACCAACTCATTGTCATTGCCACTGATATGGGGCAGCCCCCTCTGACCGGCAGTGCCACTGTTTCAGTGACTCTGCAGGATGTAAATGACAATGGGCCAGAGTTCGAGGCACATTATAACCCAGTGGTCTGGGAAAACACAGCTTCTCCACAGGTCGTCCAAATGAACGAGACCTCCACACTGCTGTATGCCAAGGACCGAGACACTGCTGCGAACGGAGCGCCTTTCTCTTTTCGCCTTCTCGGTGACTTCGATAGCCTGACCAGCTTCAGCTTGCGGGACTTCCACAACGGAAGTGCCATGCTCACCGCACTGCGTACCTTTGACAGAGAAGTGCACAAGGCGTTCTACCTGCCCATCCTGATCACAGACAGCGGGATCCCGCCCATGAGCTCCACCAACACACTGACTGTGAACATTGGGGACCAAAATGACCACCCGCATTCTGCTGGCTACATGGAATGTCTCATTTACAGCTATGATGGTAAATCTCTCCCTGATGTTTGCTCCAAGTGTGATGTAAGGTCAAAGGAGGCAGCTGTGAGTTTCACAGGAGGACTCGGTCCTGTTCCACATAAGCTGTTAGTAAAGGTGCTGCTGAAGTTTGTTTAAACTCCACCAGAGAGCAGTAGGTATGTGGGGCATGCCACTTGATTTGTGGAAGAAAGTGAGTCAGCCTTGAAGAAAGAGCATAAGTGGCTGCTTTTCTTGGCACCTTTATCAAACTTGAATAATGATCTCTTGGTTTCAGATACAGTTTTTCAGCAGCATTAACATTACGGGGGAAAAAAATTACCAAAGTTCATAACGATGCTGAGAACTTTCCTTCTTCTCTTTAAACCTTTTTCCTTCTTCAGACTGAATTGAGTTTTAGTGAATACACTAAAGCAGAACTCATATGTAAACTGCTGAAATATTAATCTAAGTCTTCAGCTGACAAATGCTGTTATGGGGGAATTTTCTGTGAATGCTGGCTGCAGGCAGTATGAAAGCAGCCATCTTTCTCTTCTTGCTTTGGAAATTAGGCAGCAATATTCTTGTGATCTGCTTCCCCCCATAATAAGCCCAACGGCAAAATAAACCACACAGGTAGAAACATTTTGGGATGCTTGCATCCATGTTGGCTCAGGGCATTCCTTCCTCTTCTACTCTGCTCTGTGTCCTGTGGTTTGATAGCATATTAAATAGATTGTTTGTTGTGGGCACACTAGGAACTACTTCTGAGTAGATGCTGTTCACAGTTATTTGTACTGAAATGTTCTGCCTGTTGCGTGATTAGTCAGGTTCAGCTTATTGTTAAGTTGAAGCCAAATCTGTTTCTATTTGCTCAGAAACTCTGCCTGTAGCTTAAGTGCCAAACATTTTCATTAAGCCTGAATTCTATTTTTGTTGTTTATT
The DNA here is from genome assembly GCA_013400655.1 of Mystacornis crossleyi. Taxonomy (NCBI): domain Eukaryota; kingdom Metazoa; phylum Chordata; class Aves; order Passeriformes; family Timaliidae; genus Mystacornis; species Mystacornis crossleyi. Next base: position 24,511 of record VYZQ01067349.1, on the reverse strand, counting down.
TAAAATCATTGGTACTTTGGTTAATTTCTGGGAGGGACTATTCAAGACATCAGATCTTTGATTAATTAAAATATAAAGGAGAGGCAGAATCAGAAGGCTACTATCACATTATATGTTACATTCATATACTGTGAAAATCAAACATGAGGGGATCCTATATACTGTCTCCTGCAAAATACCCAGTGAATGTTGCAGTGGTTGCCAGAGAGGTACAGTTTTCTCTCCTTGTGTTCTGTTCCTCAATTGTCAGGGTTTGTACCCTTGTTCCTTGTCACAAGGTGAAGTTTCGCATTTATCCTCTTTGTGTATCCCTGATTCTTTACACAGTAGGTTTATGAATTCAGATACCTATGGACCTTTCCTTCAGAAGTAAGTTTTGTAAATCTAGAAAATACTAATTTGTGAGTTTTGCTGAGAGGATGCAAAACCAGCAGAATACACGCTGCTTTCCATTTTACCCCCAAGTCTCACCATTTACTCAAAATAAGCCTGGTTACTGTATTTTGGACATCCTCTCTATCTTGCTGTAATTTCTATGCTGCTGTAATTGCTATTGTTTTTTGCCCTTTATAACCCAGTCTGCATTTTGGTTGTTTACCCTGCCAAACACCAATCCCTGTCTAAACCACTTTGTAAGTTGGTTGGATAATGCAGATAAAATAGTGAAAATTCTCAGAGGTGGCTTTTCTTTTTTCCTTCCCATTGCTTTTCATTGCAGCCACCCGTAGAATTAAATCTATGTGGCCATAGAGCAAACATCTGATAAGCAGGGCATCGTGTAGCTTTTGCAAACTGGTGCACATCTCTGGAGAACTACCACAACTATTTTTGTAGAGGTCTTAGGCTTACAACACATGCTTAGACCAGTACACGTTTGTGTTCATGTGAGAGGTCTGACTGTGCCACTTGTGTGCTATGTTGTTCTAGGTATTCTCCCCACAACTGTACTGGGCCAGGTCAGTGCCCCTGATGCTGATGACTGGGATGGAAAAATCTACCAATTTGAAGGGAAAACATCAAGGTATTTGGAGAGAAAAATGGGAGTTGTGTAAATTTTATGGGAAAATTGACCACACACGAAATCACACCAAGTATTTACACTGAGTTCTTTTTGAAAACAATAGTGCAAAAGCATTTTATTGGTTAGACACTTCCGTGTGTAGATCTCGA
>VYZQ01067349.1:0-14594 GCA_013400655.1 Mystacornis crossleyi | reverse complement strand
AAAAAAACCCTGAAAATCAGGAAGGGTGCTTCCTTCGCTCTTCTCCCCACAGCAGAAGAACACAGAGGAGTAGTGACCTTGAAGCACAGACTGCTTTGAAAAGTTTGCTCAGTTTTGTCTCTCTCATCTCTCGGGCTTGGTTTAAAGGCACAGAAAGGCACAGGAAGCATGTGTGGGCATAGAGCGGTGATGGGGGATACAACAGCATAAAGTCACCCCACGACACAGGGATAGAAGTTTTTCAGTTTGGACATCCTCTTAGTCTTGAAGCAGTGAAGCAGAACAAGGCCTGGAGAAGATTGATCCACTTACGAAACTGACCTTTGTTTAGTTATCCTGCCTGCTGCTTAGACAACAGGGTTGTGGTAATCCAGGGGCTAAATGTTTCCTGATGTGATTGAGTGAAATATTCGTACTTTATCTGAGTGAGAAGCCTTGCCCCACCAAGAGACTTTGGATGTGTAGCACAGAGGAGATAGATACGCTTCTGTGTACAGGGAATATCTTGCTGATATGACACTGCTAAAGGCATCAGCTAGGCTCGCCCTTTCTCTCCCTTAAAAAGCAAGCTGAAGGGCATGTCAGGATCTGGGATGGGAGCCTGACAGACCACCTGCTCTGCTAGGTTATCTCTCCGTGTTCTGATTTTGCAGAAAACTCCAAGAATGTCCTATGATCCCTTTACTGTGTCAATGACTTGGCATGGTCATGGCAGAGTCAGATCTTTCTTTTGTGTGGCTCTTCAGTTACATGCCATGTGCAATAACCTTCCAGATTAGTATGTGGAGCATTTTATTATTTTAACAAAGTTTTCTGCACTGTAATTGTAATTACTATTCTACCTTCTGCGAAGTGAAAGAAAATATGTAATTAAAATACATGCACGTGTCTGGATACAATTGTTTTAAATAATGCCTTTTTCTAGGAAGTGAAGCTGATTCTTGACCACTGCGTAAATGTCTCAGTTAGAGACAATGGCAGTGTCACTAAGAAGATGTCCCGAAGGGATATGTCTGCCTGCGAAGCCTCTGGAGAGATTGTGGGATCTCAAAGGTAAAAAAAAAAGCCCAAAACAGCCAACAGAAAAAAACAAAACAAAACAAACAAACAAAAAAACCCCAACCAAACAAACAAAAAAACAACAACTACTCAAAAGAGCTACGGAAAACAGCAGGGGTGGGGTGGTGATATCAGCCAAACTGCTCTATTTTGCATGCCACTTATTCTTTCTTTCCCTCCCTCCTCTTCAGCATGGGTAAGCTCTTGAGTGGCCTTCAGCCCCTGCAGCTGGGTGGAGTTAAGAAGACCTTGCCTTACCGCGACTCACGAAGGCCCTTCAGAGGGTTTGTGGGCTGCATACGCAATGTCATTGTTGATAGTAAGGTAGGGCCACAAAGATCAGTTTTGGGTTTACTGCTGGTAATTGTAGGCACCTGATGTGATGGTTTTCTTTCACCTTTTCCAGGTCTATGATTTAGAGCACCCTGCAGAGTCCCTGAACAGTGTTCCTGGCTGTGTCCTTACGGATGAAATGTGTCAGAGTGGTGGGATGGCCTCCTGTGGCGCCCATGGCAAGTGTGTTGGTGGCTGGGATTTCTTTCACTGTGATTGTTCCCCAGGATATGCTGGATTAGCATGTGAAAAAGGTACTGCAAGTTCTAGGGAGAAATCTGTGGTGAGGATCTGTGGAAACAGAATCAGATATGCTGTTCTAATGTTCAAAGTCATACTGCCATTATTTCGAACTGAATAGAATAATAAGACCATGCTGTACTCTGGGTATGATTTAGATCTTCAAAGATGTAAAGATCCTTCTGCCTCTTTTGAAATAAAGATAATGTCGCAGATGAGAGTTGTGTTGAGAGCTGCTTTATTTTGCGGGAGAAGGAAGTGGTCAGACAGGTTGTTTTGTTCTTTTTATCACCATCTTATTTCTCAATGATGAAAGGTGAAATATTCTGCATTGTGCCTTTTTCCTCTGCTCATGGTGATCACAGAATGAAGGTTAATGAACGTGTGAAACCTGTGGGCATAACCCTCTTGTTATCTTCAGGCCTCATTTTGCATTTACATAACTGCATTTGCATCTATCATTAGAATGAATTGCAAGTTGAGCAGTGCCCCTAGACCACAGCAGTGGTTGTATGTCGGGGCATATCAGGCTGGCTGCAACAAATGTGTTATCCCGTACAAAATCAGCATGAAACATCTGAGAACAAAAGCTTCACATGGTAGATAATGAAAACTTCAGACATACTGTAAGAAAGTGGAAAATTTTAGCACAATTCAAAAAGTAAGGAAATACATTATTTAACTCCTAGTAGCCCAGAGCCATGTTCAGGGTACAGGGGATATACACTTGAAATTGGTTCTGTCTCCTCTATCTTAAAGCCTTCATCAGCCAAGCAGAAATCAGAAGTGAGTGACAGGTGTATACTGGGACTTTACCTCCCTCTAGATAAAAGGTACAAATGATGGGGTTGATCATAACAGTCTGTAAAGAGCACCGGTGCCCCATAATTCTGGGGGCTTTTGTTGGAAGAGAATTATCCCCCTCAGTCCTGTAGTATGAGCGAGCTACAGGTGAGGATGAGCAGCAGTGGGCAGCTGGAAAGGAGTGCTTGCAAGCTAGTGCTGGATCAGTGTGTTGGAGTTAATGAACAGGGCAGTGGTGCATCACACATATCCTTTCAGCTCAATGCACTTAATTTTCCTTCTTGTGTGCAGAACAATAGTACCCTACGCAGGCAGCCAGACCCTCTCTTCTTTCTCCATCTGCCACACAAGACTTAAAAAGTGTGACAGTAAATTACTCAAATTACTTAAATTTAAGTAAATTGGAAGTTGTCTGTCCAACAAGGGGGAGGACTGGAATTGTAATTGCCATGGTCTAGGCCTGGAGCATTCACTGTTTAAGGTGTTCATAATGACCACAGAATTGGTTACTATAGTTCAGCTATTTGTATTGTGTTTTACAGGCAGGTGACACTGGTTTATAAACATCTGCCTGCATTCGAATCCTACTCTGTTTTACATTATTTTGAAATGCTGCTTCACAAGCCCAACTGCAGTATTGGTTCTACCCCTCATTACTATGGGACAAACCAAGGGATCAAAAAGTAATTGTTCAAAATCCATAAGTCATATCCTGATGTAACAGAACAACTTTGATTGGCATCAGCTTCTTGTAATATATCGGGCTGCAAAATGCTGCTGGGCAGATGGTGCTTTATGAATGACTATGACATGCTCACAGCAAGGAGCAGACAGCTGGGGACAGGAGCCACTGGAGCATCCCAGGAAAACCCATGCCTGCTTATCAGCTAGAACCTGTAGCTGCAGAGATAGAGAAAATGAGAGAACTGGGTTAGGAAGAATAATGTGAGGAGAAAAGAAAACATGCTTCGAGAAAGGAAAGATAGGAGACAAACAGTGAGAGGAAATGAGAGTGCAGAAATTAAATCTCTTGATCAGTTGATATTTCATGTCCTGGGACCCAAACCCCAGGATGAACTGGGTACTCTTTGGATTTCTACTTGCATGACACTGACCTCTGATGAGCTGTTGGTGATGCAGCGTCCATCCTGTCTTGTTAACTAACTTGAACCATCTCTTTATTTGCTGAAAAGAAACTTCTTTTTTTCAACTAAGCTTGGCCCAAAACAGATCTATGATTGCTGTCAGGTAATGAGACTGAGATAGGTGCCTTCTCTGCACGAGCATCAGGGCCTGGGTAGTTTAGTGGTGTTTGATTTCCGCAGAACTGTGCAGTGCAACTTCATCAAACTCTGTCCTGGACCCTGGGTTCCTCAGAGTGATAGGGAAACAAATAATTTCAGTGTATTTTCCCTAGTTAAAATAGTAAACGCTGACTTACTCTCCCTTTGTAATTTAAAAAATCCTGTGCCTTCACTGAGGCTTTCTCTTGTGCCAAGTGAAATGGGAAATAAAGTGCATATTTTCTAACAGTGGGGGTTTTAACCACAGGACTAAACTGCTGTAAAAAACATTTGAATCCCTCTTTTCTTTGGTTGTTTTTTTGAGGGATTGTTTGGTTTTTCTTTTTTTCAAATCAACATGAGCTACTTTACTGGAAAACATGTTTCAGATTAAAAAAAAAACTTATTTGGGCACAGTGTAGGAGTGACTGAGTAGAACATATAGCTTTTAACAGGCAGAATGCAAGAAACAGTATCTAACTGTCCCTTTCCTGCCTAAATTCTGAATCCTTGATTTGTTGGTTTTCTCTTAATTCCCTTCGAAGTGGGGCAGGGGTTACTTTCCATGATGCTTCATTATGTTGCCAAAATTCCGTAAGTACTGAAACTCTGATGTTCAAAGCTAGTAAATTCTCAAAGAGCAGAAATCTGAAGGAGCAGCCATTTCTGAGATTTTCACTTTGACTTTGCGTGCTGTGCTTAGTTCTTCCAGAATGGGCTTTTGGAAGGGACAGCTGGATCCGTTATGAGCCAAGAAGCATCCTCAGCACTCAGAGCACTTGGGTCCAGCTGATGGTGCGCACCCGGCTCTCCCACAGCACCCTTCTCAGCTTGGCCTCTGCGGATGGCAACAGATACATCCAACTGGAGGTGAGCAGAGCTGTTCTGCTTGAGTGCTCTTAATTTGTCATGGAGTTCCATAGCATGAGAAAAAGATGCAGCTTCTGATTAAAGACACCTGTTTGGTAATGTAATAAAGAGCAAGAATTTTCCATATGAGGGTAACTACTCTCATTAGTATTATCCTTCTCAGCATTACTCTTTCATGGGGTAAATTCTAGTTTGCACTGCCTGCAAAATGTCCATGTGATGCATGTGAATGCTTTTTCCCTCTGCTTCTCTCTGTCCCTGTCTGTAAAACTTGTCTCTACATTTTTGTTACCGTTAAAAAAAGCTGTCTGGACTATATTAGCTAGAGAGAGGTTCTGATTGAAACAGGAGGGCCAGCTGGTAAGACTTGGAGATAGGAATCAGTAGGGAGAAGACTGATTAAATAGTTCATGTGAGTTAGAAGAGTGGCCTGTATAAAAAAAAATGAGTCGATAATTCCTGCACCTGCAGTTTTCTTGTGGTAACCTTTATCTGGGAATAAAGCATTTAAAAACAGGAGTGCCATTCCATTTTAAAAATTCACATCCCTTTCTTGAGGGGTAATCCCTTTCTTGTGTAATAATATTTAGAAGTGCATTTCTCTTAAATAAAAGTCTTTATCATCTTCCTCTAGGTGGTCGAGGGTTTCTTTAGCGTTAACTTCAGTTTGGGGGACAAAAATCACTCTTTGAGAATGAAGACATTACGTATAAACAATGGCCAGTGGGTTCTTCTGACCATGGAGCGCTACAACAATGAATTTACCCTGCGTGTTAACAGTGGTGGAGGTGATCAAGAAGTCACCTCTGTCTTGGGTATGAATAGATGGTGTGAAATGGATTGGGCAAGCATCGTGCTAGGAAACCGCCTTCCCAGTCATTCAGAAAGTGATTTCCAAGGTAAGGGATACAATGGATTCCTAATAGGGGGAAATTAAAGCCTGAAAGTGGCATCTTTGAGTGTATTGGATAGTCTAAAACCTAGGTAACAAATCCCATATAGACTACTATGCCCCTCCTTTACTAGGGAATTCTGTGTTCAAACCTATGTGCCATTGTATCTGGTTCTAGTGAAGACGTGAGATTTCCTGTAAATATTAAAAAATAGCTCTTCCGTTTTTTGTTTCATAGAATGGGTTGGAAGGGGTCTTAAAGATCATCTAGTTCCAAACCCTCTGTCATGGGCAGGGGCACTTCCCCTAGATCAGGGTTTCCCATGCTTCAAGCAGTATACTCAAGGTATGATCTTCACCCCTGCTTTTGCCTTGGAAGGGTTTAAGGAACAAGCAAAACAACTCCTGGCAGGAGGAGAAAGAATTGCAAGGTAATTTGTGGTGTTCCATTTCCTGGGATGGAGTGCTGAGACTTTGAGATTGTGGTTCAACAAGAAGACAGCTTTTTCCACTCTGTTGCTTCTTATTCAGCCCTACTTTTAAGATTGTATCTTAAATCTAGATTAATTTAGTGGAGCTGTTCTGGTTCATAGCACAGTTCTGCTGAATTGTGATATTGGTACAGTGCATCTGTCCTGGAGAAGTACTGTCCGTCTGTAAATTGACCAGAGCACAATAGACATATGTTCTGTAGCTCTCCTTCTAAAATAAAACTGATAAGGAGTATAAGGATATTTTAAAACAATGTTTTAAGTTTTCGGCAATGCTCTAAGCTCTCCTGCTTATGTGCTGGGGGCAAGGCTTGAGGTGGGGAAGTTGCTCACCTCATGTACTTCTCTGCATACTCCTCTGCTTGGATGCAGGTTGTATGCGTGATGTCCAGCTGGATGGTCAGCCGCTCCTCGTGGAAGGCAGAAGCACAGGGTTTGGATTAATTTTGAGGCGGCAAGGAGTCACCATGGGATGCCATTCCAGTGCCTGCAGCAGCCACCCCTGTTACAGCCCCTTCCTTTGTGTAGACCTGTGGAGAAAATATGAATGCCGGTACATGAAGCTTTTGTTTTCATCCAGGGATGGCTGGGAAGCTCTTTCTTTCCACCTTTGACCAGGCAACTTGCTTCTAACAGTGAAATTCCCTGTGGCTGCTGGCCAGAGGGAGCCATTCCGAGGACAAATCCTTCTCTCCATCTCATCTCCTGTCATGGACTAGACTTGCCTTTTTCTGCAAGTCTGATATGGAACCTAATTACTCTACCTTTTTTCCCTTGGTGAGATCACCAGAAGGCCAGTGAGGAAGTGAAATGTCCTTTGATAAAAGGTGGATTGCAAAAGCTTTGGTCTGTCCTCTGTAGGAAAATATTAATATAGTAAATATATATACTTATAGTGTATATATAGAGAGTGTGTGTGTGTATGTACACATAGATATATACATATATGTATATAAAAGATATATATTTTTCATACATATATATGTAAATTGCAAATACAATACATATTTACATATATTTCCTGTAAAGAAGTTGAAATGAATCATAATTTGTATGAAACAATGAGACTTTCAAAATTAGATTGTCACAAAACTGGATTCTAAAATTGGCTTNGGCTTCCCAGGGTCAGAGCCAAAGCCTAGCAGCTGGTATCCTACAGTTAGGAGTATCTTCTTTGGAGAAGATCCACTATTTAAAGAAAAATTTCAAATTATTTATTGAAAGATGCAAATCAAAATACAGGCATTTCTGTTTTAAAACCCCAAGCATAAATACATGCAGGACTGGTAGTAGGAGCCAGTTGAATTCTTGGAATTCAGACAAAATTTGGCACCTCTGATGTCTGGTGATCCTTTGCTAGAAGAGGTTGTGAGATGGTTTTAAGTGTGCCTTGGGACACTCCTTTCTTCAGGCTGGGCTGCTTGTGAATGAACAATATGAAGTCTCTGCCATTTTTTCAGTAGAATTTCTTCCTTAGATTGCAGAAAGAAGGTCTGTGACCTCACATTATACGTCTAGGGCCTCTTCAATTACACGTGAGAAGAAATCAATCCTAAAAGACAAGACAGGTCATTCTGAGGAGGTCAATGACATTTCTCTGCAGGGTTCAAAGGAACATTACAAAGGAACACTTGCTTGCTAGCTCTTTTCCCATTGATCTCAACTATCCATTTTTTCTTAGGGGCTTTGATTAGAACATAGATGTAGAAAAAGGGTTAGTCAGAAAGTGATGGCTCCTTTTTTTAAGGAAGGAGTGAAGCTCTTCTGCATATCTTCTGGATCAGGAAACCAAACGTGTTCATGTTTTCGTAAGCCTACTAGCTCACTAAGTTAGACTTTCCATGTATTTCAAACTTTCAATGTGGATTTGTGGTTTGCCTGAAAATAATTAAACTTTACTTTAAAGAAACAGTAACAAACTTTGCACAAAACAACATACAGCTCCAGATGCTTTGCTTGCCTGTAAGATATCATCTGCTTTGGTTGTTCAGGTGCCCAGCTGGGAAAGTAGAAGTGANATCTCCTGTCATGGACTAGACTTGCCTTTTTCTGCAAGGCAGAAAAACGGAACCTAATTACTCTACCTTTTTTCCCTTGGTGAGATCACCAGAAGGCCAGTGAGGAAGTGAAATGTCCTTTGATAAAAGGTGGATTGCAAAAGCTTTGGTCTGTCCTCTGTAGGAAAATATTAATATAGTAAATATATATACTTTTAGTGTATATATAGAGTGTGTGTGTGTATGTACACATAGATATATACATATATGTATATAAAAGATANTGAGAAGAAATCAATCCTAAAAGACAAGACAGGTCATTCTGAGGAGGTCAATGACCTTTCTCTGCAGGGTTCAAAGGAACATTACAAAGGAACACTTGCTTGCTAGCTCTTTTCCCATTGATCTCAACTATCCATTTTTTCTTAGGGGCTTTGATTAGAACATAGATGTAGAAAAAGGGTTAGTCAGAAAGTGATGGCTCCTTTTTTTAAGGAAGGAGTGAAGCTCTTCTGCATATCTTCTGGATCAGGAAACCAAACGTGTTCATGTTTTCGTAAGCCTACTAGCTCACTAAGTTAGACTTTCCATGTATTTCAAACTTTCAATGTGGATTTGTGGTTTGCCTGAAAATAATTAAACTTTACTTTAAAGAAACAGTAACAAACTTTGCACAAAACAACATACAGCTCCAGATGCTTTGCTTGCCTGTAAGATATCATCTGCTTTGGTTGTTCAGGTGCCCAGCTGGGAAAGTAGAAGTGACTGACACCCTTACAGGGCTCAGACACTGTACCTCATCCCCTTGTGGACACTGGACCTGTAGGAATGGGGGTACCTGTGTGGCTCAAGCCCAAGACAAGACTATCTGTCAGTGCCCCGAAGGTTACAAGGGAAGATGGTGTGAAATTAGCCAGGTGAAGGCTGGAAGACCTGTTGGACTCAGCTCTGGCTCTATTCTGGCAATCAGCATGTGCCTCCTTGTCTTCCTAGGTAGGAGATCACATACCTTTTTTCCTTATTTTTTTATTTTGTACCTTGTTCCACTGAATTAAGTCTGCTTTACCTTTGAGTGTTGTGATCAGTGTTTCATCTTTTCTGGAGATCACTATTTGAGGATGCTAAGAGACAGACAACACCACATAGTTATAGTTTGCTTCCTTTGAAGCCAGTTCAAGCAAGTTTAGGACTTTCCTCTTCCAGAGTCACTTACTTTCAATCCTTCTTAAGTAAGAGCCTTCCATCTTTGTGTGCAACTCTCTGTGCAGCCACATCCATTTGAAACTCCCTGAGCCCCTTACATTTGTAGTAGGTAGGACCTACAGCTACATATGCTCTTCACATATTAGGAAGGAAAAGATCTTCTAGAAAGTTCATGATCTTAAAAGGCCGCACTCATTAAGACTGTGGGGCAGAGAGAGCTGTTCACAGTGTGTCCTTTTTCAGCTGCACTTTGGCTGAAAAGTTAATAACACCATAAAACCGTGTTCATGTTAATAAACTGCATACACATCTCACAACAGCAAAGACTCCATGATTATATTACACTTGTAACCTTCATTAAAACAGTGGTTTACTTACTTTGGGTATCTTATTTACTCAGGATTGGTGAAAGGCCAGAGATTGGCCAAAATGCCTTCTATTTAAATGGATTCCTTTAGGTAAGTAAAATACCCTTTTAATGAAGTTTATGATGTAATATACATAGATTATTCTTTACATTCATGAATTTAAATTGTTTATATATTAACAATACTCATTTCTTACCTGCAAATTTAGTTGTCAAATTAAGAGTTGATGTCCCAGGAGTCATATAACTACTTGTTTATCATGCAACATACTTTGTCATGTCATATAACAAATACATGTCTTTATTTCTTCCAGCACTCTTGGTTTCCTACACAGTGTGGAGTCAGTGGGGAAGTTCAGGGTTTCGGAAAGGAGGAATTTACCACATTCCTGAAGAGCGTGAAAGCTGGGAGGATGTTAGAGAAAATGTCTTCAATTATAATGAAGAAGGAGGTGGAGAACGTGACCAGGTATGATGCAGCTTCAATCCAGCTTCGCAAATCCAAGCTCTCCTCACTTTCCTTTCCCAGACCTTTTAGTTAACTTATTATCAAATTGGGTGGGGTTTTTTTTTCTTTTTTTTTTTTAACCTGAAGTCCTCTTAAGTGGGAGGATTCTATTTCAACCCAGTTTGTACCCTTCATGATGCTGGTCATGTTTGCCCGCATTCAAGGGGGCTGCTCTGGACACATAATTGTTGCTTTAGCTGAAAACTATCACTACACAAAGGGATTTGGTATGATCTGAACTTAGTTCTCTGAACTACACACTTTCTTCTCCAGCTTATAGAAAACTCACAGAATTCAGTATTGTGTTGCCTTGTGTTATAAAAATTTTTTTGATCTGCTTCCTTTTGAATTATTTCTCTCTGATATTTGCATTCTTTTTGTTTCCAGAATGCTTACAATATAAATGAACTGAAGAAACCTCTCCATAAAATTCCCCACTCCTCCTTGCGGGCAACTGCTCCACACTCCAGGACACCAACTGGCCCAAAAAGGGACTCACTCCCAAAACATGCACATCAAAAACAACCAATATCAGCTGTTACCAGCATCCCAGACTTCAAGGAGTATGTTTCTCAAATCATACGGGATGCAGACAATGATCTAAAGAGTCTTCCAGCTGACACTCTTCATTTTTACTGCTTGGAAGGGCAATGCTCTCTAGCAGGGAGCCTTAGCTCATTAGATTCCATCAGTGGGGATGAAGATCTAAATTATGATTGCCTCCAAGAGTGGGGGTCAAAATTTGAGAAGCTTAAAGAACTCTGTGCGGTCTCAAATGAAAATTTGTAACTGGAGTTAAAGGAACTTGACACATTGTCAGGACATATGGACATTATTTTTTAAAATGCCCTTTTTTATATATAAGTTACATCAAGTAACTTACGTGATGCAAGCTTTTAGTTACAATCGCATGATATACTCAATTTTCCCATGAGTGATAATCGGAATGATCTTTTTATATGCACTGTACAAAGTTATTTCATTATATAAGTGCAAAGGCTTTAAAGCATGAATTTTCTTGAAAACTTTGGAAGGTAGGATATCTATAGAATAGTATTATAATGTCCTTTTTTATTTGTGTAGACCACAGTGACTTACTAGAGTTATCCTGGATGCAAGAACTTGAATTATTTTCTCCCTAGTATTAATATGAGACCTATCAGGTGGGTAACAGTGCATAGGGCATTCTTTTTTTTCTTTTTTTAATTGAATTAATTTTAGACTGTGAAATAATTATTACCAATGTTAAATATAAAACATTTACAATTTCTGGTTTCTTGTCAGCTTTTGTTGTATCCTCCTAAACTCTGCTCTTCTGTGACGTGACACACACCACCTTACTCACTATTACAGGCTGCCCAAATCCGTGGGACTTCTTCTGTCTGACCCTTTTTCTAATTACCTGTAACAAGGGGAAAAGAATAGCAGGTTCCCTTCTGTGAACATGATTTTGTGACAATTTTACACTCCTAAAGGCAGTTATAAGACCTGGAAAAAGTTTCTGTTCAGTAAGCTTTTATGTCCAACTTTGCTTTTCACATGGAACCCTTCTTCAGAGTGTGCAGCTGGAAAACAGAAGAGCTGATAGCAGATGTGAAGACAAGCTAGAAGGGCATCCAGGCAAAAGTTGGAACTGAATTCTTTCAATCGGAAGTCACTGTGAAAATTGGGATCCTCAAAACAGAAAGCATGGGAAACCTAGCCTCTATACCTTTGCTTCCTCCTACTCCTGCTCTCCAAAAAATGACTGGTTTTAGCATGGATAAAGGGAATCAGAAGCTTCTGAAATCTGACACTGACTTGAACACTCACCTTTGTGACCATGGGTGAATCACCTTGTTCTTTCCTTTTCTCTTAACCTCTCTGAAGTGGGGCAGCTCCCAGTGCGTGGGGTGATGTGTGAATGTTAATAGTTCTTGTAAGCTCTGAAGTGCCAAGGGTTTTTTTAACTGTTTTCACCTCAGTGGGTTTTTTTAATTACCACAATACTCAACATTTATTTTTTATTGAAGTCTTGACACCTGCTTTGATTATAAATAATGTTTTAAAATTTGATCTTTCATCACTCTTCATCATTTTACGTGGCATAAAGAATGCACTGTAAATTAGTTTTGTACCCAGAAGGAAGATTTTGATACCATTAGAACAAATAGTTTACATCAAAAATTGATTGAATAAAAATACAATGTGAACTGAATAAAACAATCTGCATTCATTTCAAAAATTATTTGTATCAGTGATACTAAATTAGCAATATTTATTAGAAAGATTTGGAGTCAGCATGAGCCACTCCTTCATGCCAAAGCCTCACCTGGCTGGGCACTGATCATTCTGACAAAGTCATAAAAAAATAAATATGGTGGATATATTAATATATAGCCACATCTTGTTTAACGTAAACTTTTCCTCCTCTTTCCTCCTGTATGTGTAGCGTGGTAAGAAACTACAACATTTCTTACACTGTTGCAGTGGGGTTGGCCTGCAACCTTCCCTTGGAGACAGCTTTGCCCGTAGAAAGAGTCAGAGGACGATATTCATTGTAGATATTCAGAGATGTTCTTTATTTTCTCACAGCCTCGTGGCTGGGCCTAGCACAGACTGTTCCAAGAGCTCTCTCGAATCATCTCAACACCCCCCTAAGTACAGCATTACCAGGGTGGGGGTACATTTGAAATGACCAATGAGAAACAGGTTGAGGCACAAGAGCGTCAGGTATCCTGGCAGCCCCGTGTAACCTGACCCATGCTCCCACTCCCAAATCATCTCCCCAGGCGGTAAGCTCCACATTACACCAAGGAATACTATATATGTTGTTGCTTCAAATGAGAACTGCTGTGCTCACCTTCAGTAAGGTGACTCTTCCAAGTGTTGAATTCTTACAACATTTTCATGAAGTGCATATACATTTTTATTGCTCTTTATTAAGTTGCCTCTTTTGAACTTGGTATCAAGTAAAGCTTAGCATAATTATTGGTAAATTGTCTCTTCCAAAAGAGACTAATCTGAACAATGTGCTACAAATCATGTTAATAGACTATGATCTCCCTGAGGATTATTTTGTAATTCATATTCTGAAACTGAACATTTTTACATATGGATGCATTAAACAGTAACTCAGGAAAGCTGAAGCAGTAGTTAATTTTTTCCCTCAAATAACTGAACACAAAGTAACATGCACAACAGAAGGTAAATTACACTGAACTCAGGACGTGCAATGAACTTCACTCCTCATGGAAGATGAGAAAGAACTTTCCTCTATCTCCTTGGGTCACCTACAGGACAATACAGAATATTTATAGCTGAGAGCTGCGCATGACAGCCCCAAGAGTCACACCTTTTGCCTGAAAGCATTGTCCAAACACTTCTTGAACTGTCAGGCTTGGTGCTGCAACCACTTCTGAGGGTAGCCTGTTCCACTGCCCAACCACCCTCTGGGTGAAAAAGGTTTCTAGTACTGTAATATTATTGTATGTAATCGTATATCTACATTGCAAACCTCCTGTGCAGCCTTTGTGAACTCTTCTCTTGGTAAAATATCAGCGAAATTCAGCCAAATTACTGAAATAGATAAAAGCTTCTGCTAGCCATTTTGCTTCTCCCCCGGACATCTTTGTTCTAAGAACAGGGATACCTGAAAAGCTTCAGAACCAGATCCTGGCTAGTTTCAGTTGAGAGAGTGGCACAGTCAGACATGAACTATGCAAATACTGACACCTCAATAATAGTGGAAGTTGTTACTGCTGAAAAAGTAGCTCTTCTGCCAGTCATAAGATGGGCATGGAGCTGTTGGAGCAAGTCCAGAGGAGGGCCATGAAGTTGGTAAGAGGACAGGAACATCCTCACTACAAAGACAGGCTGAGGAAGTTGGAGCTGTTCAGCCTAGAGAAGAGAAGGTTGTGTGGAGACCTCATAGCAGCCTTTCAGTATCTGAAGGGAGCCTGCAGGGACACTGGAGAGGGATTCTGTCAGGAGCTGTAGTGATAGCACAGGGAGCAGTGGGTACAAATGGAAAGAGGGAAAATTTAGGTTAAATATTAGTAAAAAGTTCTTTACTGTGTGCAGAAAAACCACACTATGAAAAGCCAATGTCCATAAAGGAGACAGAGGAGTCCTGCAACTTTATTCTAATAAAGGAAGAGAGTCCACCAGGCCATTCCCCCATGGGGTCTCTCTCGAGGTTTTGGAGGACGCTGCCTCCTTTTATCCTAAACTCCTGACAGCATGTTGCCCTCTTCCTTTCCCCATTGGCTGAGGTACTAGGAAGGTACAGCCCTCCCAAACCACCTACCACATATTCCCCCATAACATGTATCGTCATTTTCCCGCAAAGTTTGGAAGTTCAGGTTGTCTGGGTTCTGCAGTTCCACCAAAAGTTCAGACCATCTGGTCTCTGTAATAGACTTTGCACAGACCCATTTCTCCCACTACTCTAAAGTTCAGGAATCAAACTGTCAGGTCAAAACGCCTGGGTTCTGTAATGAACCCATGTGGCTTGATGTTCCTAGAGACCCATTTCAAAAACAGTAACATCCATTTCTCCTAAAGAC
>VYZQ01067348.1:52871-85591 GCA_013400655.1 Mystacornis crossleyi | reverse complement strand
CTGCAGTGCTTCAGAATGGGGCAGTGCCCAACGGGGCAAGAGAAAAATTCTGTCAGCCTTGACAAACAGCCTATGCCCTCTTCTAATGCCTTGGGCCTTTTACAATCCTTCTAACTGGATATTCCTAAAGTGCGGATAAATGAGAAAATAGTAAAAGTAGCAGAGACGGATGTTAAGTTTAAAATTTTTATCTATACTANTCAAAAGAGAAAAAAAAAACTTATTTGAAAGTGAACTCTCTGTAGTTTCCTTGTATTTTGCGTGAAGAGTTTCACATAATTCAATTTTCAAATTTTGTCTGAGGAGGTTTCTGCGTGTTTTTAATGTAATGTATGTCTCTCTGATTCTTCTCGTATTATTGATTTTTATTTCGGACAATTACTTCTAGTCTGAGTTCTGCATAGGAAATCGTTCACGTGCTTTTACAGAGGATAGATTTAAAACAATTATGCTCTTCTACTTAAAACTTCCACTTTGACGGACTACACCTATTTCACACTTTTGGAGTTTGATTCACAAGCCTCTGTAACCAGATTAAGTCTCGTGATTGATTTAAAAAAAAATTCGCATTAAGCTTTTTGCTTTTAATTTTTTTTAAGAATAGAACCTCAGTGAGGCTAAGTGTTGCAATAAAGACTATCAACGTTTGCAGTAGAGTTCCTATTCAAATTTACCATGGCCCCTATTCTATGAATTTGAGGTTGGAAACTGGACAGTCTAATTCCGGGTTTCAACAGCTGTGTGATAACTACTGAACATCTCAGTCATGTGTGTGTCAATACTGCTTTTATCATATGGGATTCATGCTGATATGTGAAGTATCAACCTGCTAGACTGGATGGCTGTATCCACACTAGGAGGTTGCATGGAGAGAATGCAGGTGCTCACGTTAGATGAACTACAGTTTAAATATTTTTATCTTCTTTGGAAGCTGTTGCCAGCTGATACAGGCTAGAGGATATTCTAGAGGATGTTCTGCAGCATGCTGGGGAAAGTAGGAATGCTAATGGCTGGGGACTGATCAACGGCCAAAACTTGTTTATTAAATGGTATGGACAGATTTGTGTGATCTTCAGAACACAAGTAAATTGCACAAGTCAAACTTTACAAGACCCTGACTTGGTAGAAAATTCCTAAGCTCAAAAGTTAATTAAGCATCAGGACAACACATATTTCCCAGTCCTCCAAGGATTTTTTGTTAGTCCATACAAATTTTTCAGGTTTTATTTGTTTTAGCAAAATGCATTTCATAGTTTTCATGGCCATCTTTGAAAGTGTTCTGCTTATTATCTGTGCCAGCATTAAAATGAGTCCTCAGTGTGTAGACTACTTAATATATCACTGATACATCTAAAATTCAGCTTTGTCAATATGTGGTGAGTTTTCTTTTATATTTGGAAAAGGAAATAATACAAGTGCTTAGTATTAGTGTTCGGATACTAATTTTTCATATCATTCTATATATGTTGTCATTGTCTATACTTTCTCTTTTTGTCTCATAGAAAAATGTAATAATTTATGTACACGGCGTGCCTTCAAAGCCAAGAAAATACAGTAGCTCTGAATTAAGCTGCAGTCTTTAATATCTTCCCATGATTTCCTGGAAGAAGCAAATTACTCTTGTACTTACTTTTTTGTTGTTGTTGTTGTTGAATCTCTCAGCATGCTGATTGTTTTGCAGAAAGACTTTCAATAGAGTGTGAGTTGGTTTCAGGAAAAATGAGATTATGCTACACTTTTCAGCTGTGAAGTTAAAGATTTTTGTTGAAATCTAAGAGTTGCTTGATGTTAATGTATTTCATTTGTGTTTTGGGAGTTTATGAACTGTGAAAGTGCCTGGCAGGAATGCAGCCAGCTGTTTTTTATTCTGTTTTGCCTCTCAAGAGCTTTTTCTGCTATTAAATCAGTCTCCTGGAAAAAACACAGTACCTCAAAGGAGTGTTTTCAAGGGTTAAGTCAAGGTTCTCTATATGTTTTGTTCCAGTAGAGTGTCCTACTGACATGTATTGTTTAATTTTTATAATCTTCATATTACAGGAAGAAAAATCTGAATAGCAGAATAGTCATTTGCCACAGATTACCAAAGCACATTGGTGGTACTTTAAAGCTAGATAACTGCACAGAAATAACAGAATAAAATTAATATATATGGTCTTTCAGATACTGGAGCCTTTGGCCTTGAAGAAGTACTACCTCCATTGAAAGAATTATTCCACTGATGTATTTGGCTGCTGTTAAGAGTTCTTTTTTTTTTCTGCTAGCTTAGTGTTCTCTTCAGGGTTTTTTTTTTTTGTTGTTTTTTTTTTTTGTCATGATGATGATTAACAATTCTGAGCTAATATGCTAGATCCATTTCTGTTAATTCATTCATGTCCAGGAACATTTTTTTGTTCCTGCAGACATCACTCTGCAACTTTGTGAGTGTAAGTAGTGGATGTTTATCTATCTAATGTGCTCAAGAGAAAATGTACATAATTTGTGTATTTCCTTCAATAGTTCGCATCTACTATGGACTCTGAATGTATTGGTGGACAAATGTTATTGCTGTTTGAGCAGTCTCAAGCAACCATTTAATGAAGCAACCAAACAAAATGCTGTGTAATCTGATAATATCAGCATTTACAATGTAATTAAATGTTTGAAAATGGATGTCTTATAGTTTTATGTCTAATTAGTTTATGCTGATTATCACAAAAAGCTTAAAACTGTAATAACTAAACAAAATAATTGAATAATTGAAAATTTGGACTCAGTGACCAAACTATATAGGTGAAATTATGTTCTCTTGCATCACATATTGCTCTGAATTCTCTTGATAGAAAATATATCTGCTGTAAGAGCTGGCCCTCATTCTGACAGCCCTGACTTAATGCTACTTGCAAGCTGTGAATCAGAGAAGAGTGATCTGATAAAGGAGACAGCAACTCCATGAAATAATAGAAGTAACAGAGTGAAAGCAGATGGGTTTTATTACTGAGAATAAATTTTATCTCAAAATATGGTGAGCTACTGCAAGCTGCATTCTTGGCCACATTTCTGATTATTCTCTTGGAGCTGAGTATTTGAATGTGTTTTGTTTCTACTATGTGTATCCTCACAGTCTTCTGTGAGTATAAATTGGAGAGTAAAGGCTTTTTTTTTTTTTTTGAATGCAGTAAAATATGGCAAAACTGATATTACTTTCTTCCAAACTATGCCTTGTTTTGCAAGTCAGGGAAAGAGAATCAGGAAATTTTCATTAACAAACCACACAATTTATGATTTTTTTCAGGTTAAAAAGAACTATGAAAAGGTTAATTTCAGATAAAGCTCTAATGTAGGCCGGAACACAAATGTGTCTCTGGGACCTGTGTAGTATATGTAATCTACTCTGCCGACATTCACATTTTAATTAGTTAGGTAGTGGGTCTTCTCAAAATGATACATCAAATAAATTATTGATTCTATATCTTATTTGGCCAGATAGTAATCCTAATTTATGTTGATTTTGTGATATGTACCAAATAGTGCATAGATTTGGCTTATGAAGTAGGAAGACAATGGTGAGAGTGTGTTCTAAAGGAATAAAAAGAAGCTTTTAGAACTCTAGCATTCATTTATGCTATACTACAGCAAGAGTGATGGCCTATATCAAAACCAGTTTAAAACAAGAGAAGTATACTGAAGAATATCAAGGGCTAGCTGACATACACCGTTTGATATATGACAGAATTGTTAACAGTTTGCATGAACTTTTCATAAATACAGATTTGTATATGCGTGTTTTCTTGAGGTTCGGGCCTAGAGCCTTTGATTATTTGTAAAAAAAAAGGGGAAAAATATGTCTGAATTTGAATTTCAAGATCAAGCACTGCAAGTAATTGCTCTGTGGAATGAAGGTCCAGCCAAGAGAAAGGTCAGGTGGCTCGCGTGGAATACTCTTTTTTTTATTATGGTGACTTTGTACTGCCATCTTTCATTCACTGATATACACCGGTCTCTAAAAGAATATGGAACTTGCACAGCCTGCTGACCAGATAGGGGTATCTGCTGTGATCACAGCCATTCTTCAGGATTCTGTTCATCTTCCTTAAATGGTAGATAGACCTCCTCTAACCCTGAAAAAAAGCCCCTAAAGACCCAAAAACCTGAAGATGGCAATCTAAATAAAAGTTTCCAAAATGAAGCTTTCTGCATGTGTGAAGTTGTCTTACCCTGAAGAACTTCATGGCAACCAGAAAGTTCTGCTATTGCAGATACAGAAATAAGATGTCTCTCTGTGCAGCTGTCCTGGAAAGCCCATTTTAGCAATCATTCGCAAAGACTGCTGAACATACATGGGTTGAGAATGAGGTGTCCTAAAAAAAACTTTAATGCAAATGCCTTATGCTAGGGCTTGTCAAGTCTGCTGCAGCAACATGTCCCCAGGTTCAGTCAGTACCAAGGCTGAGCACATATTCCCAATATGCAAATGTGTATAAACACACAACAGGGCTATATGCAACATACCAACACAGATGGAAAGCACAGTGCTCATGTAGACACAAACTGCACCAACTGCCTGATTCTGTTCACTTCTGTGGCTGGTCAGGATTAAAACCTGTAAATGGAAAATACATATATATATATACACACACATGTATATACACGTGCATTATATATATATATAAACATGTATATATATGTATTTTTATGTATGCATATATATGTATGTAATATTTATACACACACACATACACAATGTCGCTTCAATAATTAGCCTTGGGACACCCAGCTTGTCCAATAACTGAACTTTGATGTCCCCAGTTGCGGGCACTTGAGGGTGCTATCCCAGCCCCAGGCTTACAGGGTGACTCCTTCTTCTGGGACTGATGCCCTTTGCCCATCCATATATCCAGACACACAGACTAGGGATCCTTTCAGTAACTACCCCTAGGCACCCATCATCTACCCATCAGTCTTGGATCTTCTGGTCTCTGGTGGCCTCACACACTGACATGAATGTGCCAATGGCCTCCTGGCCCCTCCAGTAGCCAACTCATACACCCTCTGACCTCTTCAGTACCCAGTCCAGACCTATGTTTGCTTCACTACCTGGCTCCCAGACCTCTTACCTGCCTTGACCTAGTCCAGTCTAGCAATCACACACTAACATATGCGTTGTGATCCAGTTTAAACCCAGAAGAGCAAAGAAAATTAAGTCTCCGTGCATAAACCAGAGGGAACTTTGAGAAGGTTCAAAATATTCCCCAAAACAAGACTAAAACCAAACGAGGTTAGATGTTGGTGCCAAAAAATCGATGTATTTTATTTACCAGTAAAAGAAGCAAAGAGAAGGAAAGAGAAAAGAAAGAAAGATATAAAGAAGTGTGCGTGGGGGGTAGGGGGACAGGGAGAGGTGACAGGGGTTAGGTGGGAGTATATCACTCATCCAGGGGTTCCAATGACATCTTGTTGCTCCCCTACATCTGGTCTTCTGGTGGTGAGGGTCCCCCGTCGCCACCATGGCCACGCTGCCACATGCCACCATCCGTGGCCACACGCTGCCACACACCGCCACATGCCGCCATACACTGCCATATGCCGCCACACACTGCCACAGGACACACCATACCAGACGGTATAGTGTCCTGTGGATTAATATATGCTTTGGGCCAGGTGGGAATGCCCACATGTCTCCCTTGCAGAAGCCAGCTTGACCCTGTCCCTTGCAACACTGAGGGTCTGTTGCATCATCTCTGGTGCTCTGGTGCAGGGCCTGGGGACCCCTTTGGTGGGGCCTTTGATGGGCCATGTCACCCCCTCTGCTATGGACAAGGTTTTCCCCCAGGTGAAGGCCCCTCAGCTGGGCTCCTCTGCACAGCGGAGGATGGGCGGTCACTTTGCCTCTCACCAGAGGCTTTTCCAGCACACACCCAAATCCTCCCTCCCCTCACTCTTTGGTTTGAGGGTCTGTGTGAGCCTGGCAGCTGACAGTCCCGGGGCTGTGGTCTCCTCCTTGGAGGTGTTAAGCTTGTGCTCTGTGAATGTCTCCAGCCCTGAGTTGTTATTTTATCTTATCTTCACCAGCAAGGTGTGTAAGGCCTCAGCCAGGGCCCCATTCAGGGTGTGGTAGTCTTCTCTGCAGCTTTTGTAATACAGTTTTAAAAGTCCTTCATGAAAATGTTTAAGTCATAAACTATAATATTTCAGTCTCTGACATAATGACATATGGACCCCCAGAACAGCAGTGCAATCCAGTGCCTCCAGTTGCAATCATCACAGAGGGAGGGACTGGTGTGACTTATGGTCCCCGTATGAGCAGCTGACACTCAGACTGTTATACACACAAAATGTAGGATGTCACCCCAAATAACACTCAGAGATGGAGTCAAATGGGACACAGGGCAGGCTGTGCAGGTCATACATAGAGCATAGCCAGTTAAGTGTACAGATGAGACCCTCTTTAAAATTGACTGGCCTTTTTCATCTCTTTGCCCCTTTATTTTTCCATGCTTGTTGCTCCTGAGAACCACTTGATCTCTATCTTCCCCCATCTTCAGGTCTGCCTCTAAGCATCTCATATTCAACTTTGTACAATCTCAAAATGCTCTTCCCCTGCATCCTAGAAGTGTCTTATATTTCCTAGGAAATAACTCCTTCAGTATATGAAGTGATCCAGGGAGATCCTTCCCCATAGAATCTGGAAGACAGGTAACCCACAGCCCATCAGCTGAGGCTTTTATGGGATGTCTGGGACAGGAGCTCATCTCTGTCTGGCTTATTTTGTTTCCCTCCAGCCATTTTGTCTGTGTGCTCCTTCAGATTGTCGGAGATGATAATTTAATCACTTATTCTAAACAGTACAGTCTTTAAACATTGATCTAAGAGAAGAAGCATCTGCTTTTTTCCCTCTTTCACCTCAAATAATAGTTTGATGATTAAAGTACAAGTTGAGAAATCCTAGTTCAGCTTATTCCAGAGAGTGTGCATGTACATCAAAAGTACAGGATCTTTGAGGAGGGAGAACTTTGTTCTTCAGTTAGTATAATTTTCAGGTCTTTTAACTCAGAGGTTACAAATCTTTGATTTCTTTTTAGCACTGTGGGTCCATAAAATATTAAGAATTTATTCTTCATTGATACATTTTTTAAGAATATCTTGACAACATGCCTTTCATAATGAAATTAGACTATAGTATAAAAGTTAGGGTAATAGAAAAAAATATGGGTATGATTCACTGTGGACAGGGTGTGGGTTTCAGCCTGAGTATCTCATTTTTTTTATATGAAAACCTTCATAAATAAGTTATTATATGAAAGAAAATAAGTGATATCTGTTCTTCTGTTGACAGAGTTTTAAAATAGGGTGAGGCATGTAAATATGGCTTGATTTCTGATCCTTATCTTCTTCCCTAAGGCTGTGCTTGTATGAGTAATCTTTGCCTCTTGGGGACATTTGCATCTTGGGGTGAATGTCTCATCCTTGGAAGTGTTCAAGTCCAGGTCGGATAGGGTTCTGAGCAACCTCCTCCGGTGAAAGGTGTCTGTGCCCATGGCAGGAGGGTTGGAACTAACTGGTCTGTAAGGTCCCTTGCAGCATAAACCATTCTATGATTTGATGATTAGGGGGGTAATTTTACTCCCGGGCTGGAGCACAACAGCTGGCAGCCCCCAGTATTGCACTGTAGTGTACCAGCTCACATTAGAACTGCTTTGCTTTCTTTGCTATTTTTAGAGCAGTAAAGCCCAAGCCTGCATGCAAAAGAACACCACAGTAAAACAAAAAATCACATTTTATTGTATGTGATGGATTGAAGCTCTGTTATTATAAATACAACTGTATTTTACTAACATTTATACTATGCATATCCAGTTGATTGTATGTAAAAGTCTTGACCTGAGCAACTTCTAGAATTGTAATTTATTACACATTCAATTTTGAAAGATATAAAGAGAAATGGAACACTGAACTCTAGAAAATACACCTCAGACTTAACTTTTTTATGTATTTTGTCTCATATTTTATCAAAGACATTCTATTTTTTTTATATTAATACTTGATCTCTTAATGATTCCCATTTCTACATAAAATAATGTTACAAAATCATGCAGAAATGAATACATTGCAATAATGAAATCTGTGTCAGGTTAAGTACAATATATAAATTTTACTAGCATTTGAAACAAAATTCAGACTCCATCTGTCATATATTATCTCCAGAGAAGTTAGGACATGCACATATGTAATTGGATTATGAGAAATTGAAAAACACCCAAAGTGCCTTACAAAGAGTATATGATATTTGGATCATATACTTGGCTTTAACAAAGATTTTTTTTTAATTTTGTATGAAAGTTTTTAATGCTAGAAATTCATACTTCTAATAAAATGAAAAATGTATAACTGCATTGAATAGGAGTTTTCACTATTTCCCGTTAGATGCTCTATATGAGAGAAAATAAAGTACAATAAATATGGCTCATCTCAAAGGAATTCAAGATGTTTTTATATTTCATAAAAGCCGTGGAATGCTGACTCATCTGTTTTGGCATACTTTGTGTGAAATATTTCTGATACAATGAAAAGAATTGAAAGCTTACTGTCACTGTGCTAAAAAAAAAAAAAAGGATAAAACTTGCCATAAAAATTTCTGGTAATTGTAAGGAAAATGAATATAACAAATAGTTTTATAATTTAGTCTCAAAACTTTAAAAATATTTTTTCTACCTTTGAGACAGTAGGAAGACTGACATCTAATGCTGACATTTATTTTCTTTCCTTCCTTGCTGATTTATCCGTTCACCAGACTTTCAAGGAAGACATTATCCCACCCTCTTGAAAGGTCTTAGTACCCTATCACTTCATGGCTACAGTTTTTGAAGTTAAATGCTAAGGTTTCTAGTTTTCAGTTTGTTGTTTTAAATGGCTGCCTCCTCCCTCCATTTTCTGCAGGAGAGAAGTTTGTGCCAGAATGAGCTTTAAGTGCAAGAATCCAGGTGGAAAAAAATTAACCTACTTTGGAATATGTAGCACCATATAATGCTCTTCCAAAATCAGTAATGCATATGTCCATGCATGCTTGCATGATTTATTTTAAGATGAGGTCAGATTTTTGAAGATGCTTGTTTCTTTCCATTGACTATAAAAGATCTAATGACTCTAAAATGTAACTAGTACTACTTAAATAGCCTTCAGGTGTATAGGTTGAATAGAAATGTCCTACAGTGGAAAAAAAAAAGTAAACCTGCACAGTTTTGTTGTTGTTGTTGGTTTGGTTGCGGGTTTTTCGTGTGGTTGGTTGGTAGGTTGGGTTTTTTTGCAAAGCTGCATATCAGCAAAGAATCTGACTTTTGACTTCAATAAACATCTTAGAGGTAACTTTAGGCTGAGATGAATTACCCACTGGACTTGCCTGTCTTTCTGCACAGACAGATACCTAAGTTTAGATTTCTAAAGCTACATGAAGTGACTCCCACCATAACAGCTGAAAAGATGTGTAAGCAGTTTTTCTGACTGGTGTGATCCCTCAGTCTTTCACCTTATTCATTAGTTTAAGCCTACCCTTGGACATCTCCGAAAAGCTCAGATAATGTATTTACTATATGGTAGTTCTTGTAAATGTTGCCTATTTTTAACTTGTTTTGGGTGTTTTGTTAATAACAAACTTTTCCGCTACACAGGATTTAAACGAGGATTTCTGAGTTCTACATAAGATTCACATGTTAATGAATGGTGTTGCTGGATTTATCCTGTTTTTCTGCACTGTTCTTGGAGATTTTAAGGTTTCTATTGATATCTGCCCTGTACTGATGAGAGAAGATGGGTGATTATGAATAAGCAGCACAATGGCAAAATTTAATAACTGTGAGAACATGGGCTAACACAATACTTTTTACTGATGAAAAAGCGCTCTGATTTCCACAGTAATCAAAGCTGTCTGTAATCTATGCAATATTCATTTCACTTTAAAAACAGAATGGTCCTTTTATGTCTTCAGATAACCTAAACAATAAAATAGTTATTAAAATGGAAATCCTGAGTTTGCATGTGCATATGAAAGGATTCAGAAAAGACAGACTAATATACCTGGAACTTTTGTGTGTGCTAGCTATAGGAATACGTGTGACTTTATAAATATTTATACATGGTTCAAAGCCATCTGTCAACAATTAAAATATATGTCACATTTAATAACATAGTCTGCATAGATTAGGATTACTATAATTAGACTATTGCGCACATATTACAGCTGCAAAATGCATGAGCCAGGCTTTCTCAGGAATTTCAAAAAAGGCTTCCTCTATTTTATGATATTCTCCATGGTATTTGATTGCATCTGAATAAGTAATGCAGCAGAGAAATAGCATAGGCAGCTACTTGAACTTGAAGCTAGCTTTTCTGAGAAAAGTTATAATCTTATCACACATATAAAGAGCCAATGGGATCTCAAGAAGTGTTCTATCAAATCTTTCTGAGAAGACTCTGATTGTAAATGGTCCACTTCTTTATGCACCAAAAAACCTGTTCTCAAGTAATGTACGTGTCCCCTCCTCCACCACTTTCATATTTCAAGGATACCTTAATTCTCTTGAAGATTTTGAAAAACAGGCATGATGCATTTTGACAAGACTAGGCAATGGGAACTATTTTAAGAATAGTTTAGAGGCAAAGAGGATTTAAATACAGCCCTTCATATATGATAAGTCTCAATTTATGCAAAGCAGCCTTACTACACAAATATAACCAGGAAAATATATTTATACAGAAATCATAAAAATAAATGACAACTCAAGAATGCGGACAAGGGGCAAACTGTGTGGCAGGAAAGCCTTGTTTTAACCTTACTGAGAACTCACTTGCCTTCTGAAGAGTGCTGGTACACAGTCTCAGCAACTGGAAACTTTCAGTGTAAGGCTTAAGTGTGGCATAAATGATGTACTAGACTTTATACTAGCATTCTGTCTGAAGGATATATTCTGAAAATGAAAAGACTACATATTGGACCTTAAGAAAACCTTGGTAAATAATGCAGAAGAGTCTGGATATATGTTTTTGTTGTGGTATGTTTTGTGGCAATCTCTTATTATAGGATGGGGCCAAACAAAGTCACATATAAGGACTGGATGTATGCTTTTGTAATTTATACTTGGTCTCACCAATGTAAGGAGATTCCTGGTTATTAGTTATATTAAGGTTCTTCATAATATCTTTTGTATTGTAGGGTAGGAGGGGAGGGGACATGGGGCATCACAATATTTTTGCACAGAGAATCCCTCCTGACAAAAACTGTTCTGTAGACAATGTTTCTATGGTCCATTATGAAATTAATGAATACGGAAGGATTTTATTTCATAGTAATTGAGTTATGTTTTAAATTTTATAGGTGTCTACTGTCACATCATATTCTAGATCAATTTAAAATGCTCTGATTTAAGGAAAAAGTACATGTACAGCTGCTAAAGAGGGAAATGTATTTTTAATGTTTCAATTTTTTAAGTATTTGGGATATTTTTCACTTGCATTAGCTACAGAGCAACGGCTAATGCAAAAGTAAAGGCTTCTTTCTATTTTATTTTTGTATTTAACTTGCTTTCAAATGTTTCTAGGAACATACTAGTTTTATGAAGTTATGCAATATTGGCCTTGCTGTCAGCTTAGTCTTCATGAATTTTACACAGCAGCTGTTGCTTTTTCTCAGTCACTTGAGTACACTGATGTGAGGGCTAGAAATGTCACCAAGTAAAAGATGAAAGTAGCTTTATCATGCTTCTGGTGGATAAGGGAAAGCAGTGTGTCAGTCAGCACTGCTGGTGGGTCACCTCCACTGACTGTCTACTGAATTCCATTCTCTGAAATCAGTTCTCTGGATAAATCACCAATTTATCCACTCACAATAGGGTAGAAATAGAAATGTACCTCTAACAATACAGTCACAATTTTGTTCATGATGGCATCACACATTATTGCAGTGCAGCTTTTTCTATAATGTCTTCTGAATGGCCCTCCATAAGAAATGTCAAGTAGCGTATTCTTGTAAAGTGAAAGGGGTTCCAGAAGGTCCTGCTTCTAAATGGCTTAATATTCTGCCCTTTCACTTGCATATCTGTGAAGTATAAGAAGAAATCAAAACCTGAAATAGCCTGTCTGTGATTTTCATTATCTATCATAATGTTTAATTCACTTCAGCTGTAACTTTAGACTTCTGTTTCTACTGATAATAATCTGCAAACCCTAGTTTTCTCTCATTAACTCTTAAGTAAAAAACTGTGTCAAAGAAGTAAAAAGAAGTTCGACTTTCATAGATATAAGCTCAGAATTGACACAAACTGGAAATACACAGATGAAAAAGTGATGTAGTATAGATAATCTGTTGTAGAACCCATTCCTATCTTAGTTTCCAGTAGCAATTTAATATAAACATGTTGAAGCATGGAATAAACTTTATTCTTAAAAGATAAAATTGAACACTTACGGTTTCGCTAATGTCATGATTTTTATTTTTAAGTAACAGCCAGACTAATAACAAATTGATGTTATTATCAGTAGAAATCAGTGCCTGAGAATGAGTTACTGATAGTGCACTCACATCCCTGTATAGGAATCTGGAAGGTTGGTGAATTCTCTTCCATTTCACAGCTTCTTTTGTATGTGTTGATTTCTTATTTTTTTGAAAAACTGTCCTGTGTAATGATAATCATGAGATTATTGGAACTTGCATTAATTATGATTAATTCTCCATATGATTTTCCAAGTTCTAATTATTAATACTGAAAATGTTTGGTTTGTAACTTTCTTTGAGAAAATTCAATTCTTATGTTGTAATCAGCATTTTTCCTCAGAAATAATTTGATCTTTTTCTTGCTAGTAGTATATTTATATAGAGAGGGAACATATAGAGAAACAGTGACTTTTATATCTATAGCATCTAGATAATGGTTGAGATTTCACTGTGCTTTTGTCCAGTTGGCCTAGTTGTGCGACGAGCTGTTTTGTTGCCAAGCAAACAAAAAATTCACTGCCTGGCTCAAAGAATTTAGAATTTACTTGGAAAACTTTCTTTTGTCATTATTTCTTTTCTATAAATCTCAGTTTAGAATTTGGCCTTTGCTCAGCTGAGTAACTCCCAGCTTTAACTGGGATTATGGTTCAATTGCATGTGCTCAGATGCCTGGAACCATTCCAGCTGCTTGGTGTTCCTTGGCCTCCAGCTGTTGCTCGAGAAGGTCTTCTGCAAATTCTCTATCATTCCTCTCTCGCTGTGTAGTGCCCCAGATACTCTAGGTCATAGCAAAAAGCACTAGACAACCGTGTCCACAAAACTGAATCAAACTTCTATCATGAAAATTACTACTGAGGACCTTAGACACCTTACTTACAGAAAAAAGTAAATGTTTTGGCATCTACGCTGAGGTGTAGGATTCTGAAGTCCAGCCCCAGCCACAATCCTGGTTATGTTTGTTCAAATGAGCTTTATCTGATCACAGTATGCCATGTTATTTAAATCAATCCATTTTCTTATTTTTGGTTAGACCTCAATCGCTCATTAAAGCACTCGCTATTAAGCTGTCTAGTGATTCACATATTCCGTTCTGGAAAGACAGTACTTCAGTCTACTATTACAACCAAAGAAAACTGTCTAATATGTCATATATATCTATCTATATCAAACCTTGCCAAGGAAGAAAGGTCCAAAAATTCAGATGAGGATAAGGCAAAGGATGATTAAAATTAAAATTATTTTCAAATCATCTGAAAACTTATTTGTAACATCTAATGGAGGGGATAATAACCGATAACCTTCAAATGAATAAAAGGAAACAGATGAACAGAAAAGAACAGTGACATAAAAAAATACAAGCACATACATGGATGGGTGAAATGGGAAAAGAACATTAGTCTCTTACATTAATCGTATAGAATGTGACTTTGTTCTGTTATTTCAACTACTAGACAGAAGTAAGAGTGCATGCTATTTTTCTGGGGTTTAATTTTGGTCTCATTTGTTATCTTAGAAATGTCTAAATCATTTACTTAGTTTTCTGAGGATGATTTAAACTTACAGTGAAATGTTAGCAAGACATGCATTTTTACAGATGGAAATAACTAAATAACTTTTAAACAAATCAAGTTGATAGTATGCATAACTGTGGTGGCAGGGATTGCACCAAGGGATAAGAGCCAAGCTTTTGCTCCTGTATTCACTCTGAACTAGTAACAACTGGAAAGAAAAGTAATTGCTCATGACAGAACTCAAGCGAGAACCTGTGTTGGTGGGTTTTAGCTGTAAAATGCACTCCCAGATATAAAGATTTCTATATGTAACAAATTAGGAAAGGGGTATTTGTGAATGGACAGTTACATTTAGGAGCTGTATCTATATTGCTAAGTAAAAAGAGTATCAAGGGTGAGAACACACTGCTCCCACAACCCCAGTGCTTACAAACAGCCTCTTAAGTGATTTACCTTAAAGAGAACTGGTTGGGGAACAGATGTAAGTTTCAAAGACTGAGAAATTCAGTATCTATCACTGCACCTTATTGCCCAGATCTCTTTTACTTGGCACTGTAGACATCCCAAAAAACTGAATCTGTTGTATTAAATAAAAATGTTCAGGGACTTCAACTGTCCTGCTTCCTACAGCAGAATAACCATATCCAGGCTGCCTACTCAGAACAGTCTGTAGACTATGCTGAGGCTCAAATTGGGGTCAAGCACTTTTGTGAAGAGTGCTAGTTAGGTCAGTTCAACTCTGATGGCCAGGAAGCATGCTAAGGATGGAACAAAATGTACAGTGTGTGCTTGTGCTTGAACCCATGGTCTCACTGTGTGGAATTGTACATTCAGAGAAAATTGCTGGTCATTGCTACCTCATTCAGCAATTAGCTTTCTTTGAAAGTTTTGTTCTCTTACTAAATGGTTTTGAATGCTACATAAATAACTACCGAGAAGAAATGTCTGAATTTTGAAATAGTAGTATAATAATAAGGTGGGGTGATTCTTATTTCCACTATTCAGACAGCAACTGATTTGATCCTGAGATAGTAAAGGTATATCAAGAAAGCACAAAGGGTAGGTTAGAGCTGTGTTGTGCAGTGCTGGTGCTCAGCCACCTTTCTAATTTTTGCAGTTCAGTTCAGTAAGCAGAATGAATGTCTATTTCTCTCTTTGTTCAGCTGAGTTAACTTAGACTGGAGAGAGATACTGTGTTACTTCCATCAGAATTTCAGGCTACTGGTGATTTTTATGGAGAAGAATGTGTTTTTAAGCTTGAAACACAGAGTTGTAGCCCTGGATCTAGGCAGAAAACAGTGGGTTTTACATAGCACTGTATGTATTGCTTGTACTTTGTGTATCATCTCTGGGATATAAAGGCTATAGCTGATTAGAAATCTCACTCTCTTGTTGAAAATATCATCCAAAAAAAAAAAAATAGGAGCTGATGTACTTCACACAAAGCTACAGCTTTCTGAGATTTTTATTCAAAAAAATTCCCACAGGGTACCATTATGAGGGACTATGAGTTGCCAGACTAGTGATCTAAATACCAGTCTCCAATATAAACTGGACTCCTAATTTGGAGTGCACATTTTTGTTAAGGAAATGAAGCCCTGTAGGAGATTCTGGCCTACAGATGTACGAGTAGCTTTTTAAGAGATCACCAAAGGAAATGCTGATTTCTAAGTATTTGGGTTATGTAATGCTAAGCGCAGGGAAAAAAATTAACAGTTTATTTCTCTCATTTGAAAGAGTTCAAGGTAGTAATACTTCTAGAAATAATTCTTCTGGATTTGACTTGATTAGCTAAATTGGATTCACTTCTGGGCTTCTTTGAGATTCCCTCCATAAATACTTATGATGTGCACGTAAATGAAAGAGAGGAAATACTATGACTGAGCTTAGTTCACACTGAACTGCAATAGAGCATCAAGATATTTTTATTGAAATACAATACAATAAAATTCATAGAAAATCCATATTTCCCATGAAGGTTTATGATGTAGAATAAGTGAATAGGGTACTAGATTTTAGTATCATCTCAGTTTCAATTGTATAAACATAAATTTTATTGCCTTTTAGTGTTCATCATTCATTAGACATTGTGCTTGTTTCAGCAGGGATAGAGTTAATTTTCTTCCTATTAGCTAATATTATGTTGTGTTTTCGATTTAGGGTGAGAATAATGTTAATAACACAGTAACATTTAAATTGTTGTTGAGCAGTGCTTACTCTATCAAGGACGTTTCATCTTCTCTTACTGCCCTGCCCGCGAGCAGGCTGGAGGAGTGCAAGAAGATGTGAGGGGACACATATGGGACAGCTGACCCCAACTGACCCAAGAGATATACCATGCCCTACAAAATCACACTCAGCATATAAACTGGGGAGAGTTGGCCAGAGGCTGGTGGCCCACTGCTCAGGGCATTGATCACTGGGTGGTGAGAAACTGTATTGTGCATTGCTTGTTTTGTACATTCTTTTATCAGAATTACTATTATTATTAGGCATTCCTTTTATGTCCTGATACACTGTTTTTATCCCAACCCATGAGTTTTACCATTTTTCTGATTCTCTCCCTCATCCCACTGAGGGGGAGTGAGTGAATGGCTGTCTGGTGTTCCTGCCGAGTTAAACAACAACGGAGATTAAATCACTTGCAACTTCCCGCAAGCACAAAAAACCAAAATAGAGTACGGTCTTGCCATTTCAGATTTACTGATATGAATTTTTGAGAGGCAGAAGGGACCATTTTGGTTTTGTACTTTAAGCTTGTACACAGCATGTCCTTGAACCTCTGAATTAATTAATGCTTTAAGACCAAAGCCTGTTTGATCCAGAAAAAAAAAAAGAAAAACCAAAAAACCCCCTTACCACAACTGTTGAAAATCATTGTTTATTATTGAAAATGTTTTGTTATATAGACCAACCTGAATATTTTTTAAATGTATGATTCTGGTGGCAAAAAAAAAATATTATTCACTTTGAAATTTTAAATAAAAAAAATTTGATTTATTTGCTGTTTTCATATACTTTGTCCTGCTGAATCTGTTAAATCTGTGTTTGCCATATAGGTGCTTAAAAGGCTTATAAGGCTGGTAAAATAAATTCTTGAGATCAAGGGTTTTTTTTGAGTGCACTAAAGGATGAGCTCCTTGGTTAAAACAAAAGCATTTCTTGGTTCCATTCTTATCACTGTAATAGAATTCACTTCTGTTCCATCCTTTCTGAACAAAAGCAATGAGAATGGGATTTCGGAGTAATATAACACCCCTAATCTGATTTAGTATGCCTATTTCTGTCCCCAAAGATATCCCATTAAAATCTTTGGCGAGAACATTGCTCTTGGTAATTCATATTCTGCTGGCTACCCAGGACACCCACAATTAATTTATGGAACAGAATATTTTGTCTTTTAATATGCATGTAATACAATATTTAGACTTGCAAATTTACTTTTGTCTGTATTTTATTAGAGTATGTGTTTTAAAATTCACTCAATTGCCTCACTTGCCAGATGAGATTTTCTTAGTTTGTTGCTTCTCTTTGTTATTTAGTAGTTCTCCAGTTCTTCTTGCAGCAAAAGATTTATCATTACCACTTTGTTTTTCACTTTGCTTTCCAGATCACTGGTAAACATCTTAAAAAATCTCGAAAGTTTACCAGGCCCTATAGGACTGTACAATAATCATACATCCTTAGTGATAATCTTCCTAATTATGCTTAGACTCTGAGATTTGTTGAGACACTTGGAGTACCCTCATAGGTGCCTCTGTAGCTGCTGCAAGCAGTTCATTTTCTTACTGAAATGTTACAGAGCAGTGAGTCGTATATTTACAGAACCCTGGAAGTACTGTATTACAAGAATGTAACTTCTGTAATGCAAATATTTTCCTTCCAAAAGGTGAAATTTCACAACATTTATTAATGGTAATTTTTGGTGTTATGATCTTGTTAAGAATTTCTTTTGGGTCAAAGAGAACATTCCACTAAGCCACCAGCGATAATCCTGTGAGGTCTTTGGGCAATTGAGCACTGAAAGATCTTAGAGGGAGGCCAAATTTCCCAAAACTAAGTAGGGAAGCTGTGAAGCTGAAGATTCCCAAAGACCTTTCAGCTACTTACACCTAAATCATTCCTACATGCTCATGTACCATAGTAATTGCACACATATTTTCTGCGAAAATAAAATGCCACCAGCAGAGGACATGCTTTTGATACCAAAGTCTTAGTTCAAAAAAATTTCATCAACATTAAGAACCAGAAAATCTGGAATACTGGTCTATCTGCTGCAGTCTCAGAACACTGGTGAACGAACCCTTGCCATAACTCATTCAAATTAACACAGTTGCCAATAATATTTGCTGCTGCTTTCATTGACATTGAAAGACAATAATTAATGTATGATTAAACTGATGGGGTTTGGGGTTTTGGGGGTTTTGAGACAAAAATCTGATCGAATGGAAAAACTTCTGGACAAAATATAAAGAAAAGAGATTATTTTAGACTGTAAGGCAATGGGAAGAACATTCATTGTATTTTTTTTTGAGGGGCAGATAGCATGCAGCTAGTAACCCTCCTTATTCACCTGGAAGACCCAGTAAGAAGATAGACCAAAATTTTTCAGTTATAACATGTACTTATTTTCCTCTTAAATAATAGCTTTATAAAAAGTGCAGCACAGGAGAACAATTCTTTTAAACAACTTTTGTCTTTATAATGCAAATCAATTTATCTTCCAAGAACTACATGGATTTCTGTTTAATAAAGAATTTATACTAGATCCAAGTCTTGCTTAGTAGAGAACCAGCAAGGAGATTTGTGAACTTATATGGAGACAATATTTCTTCTTGTACAATTAAGGAGACTGAAGGGAATAACAAAGTCCAAATAAAAAATGAGCTTACTCATTATTTAATCTCTACATTTTCAAGTACAGGGAAAAGTTTGGAACAAGTTAAAGAGCACTTTTTCAATGTTGAACCTACCTTTAAAGCAATTAAGTGGGATCATCTATGTTTTTAGGTTTCTACTCATAAATCAATAACGCATAATAATAAAAAAAAGAAGAAAAAGTGAGAGGAAAGAGACATAACTAAGTTGCACTGAAATTTAAAGGAGCAACAAAGTATAAAACCTTATTAAGTCAATATATTTCTAAGACAGAGATATATAGGAGGATGCATGATCTCAGGCTGAAAAAATGTATATATATATATATACAGCAGATATATATGGTATATTTGGTGCATATGTGTATGGTATACTGTGGAAACTTTGGCAACAAATTTTGTTTGAAAAACTGTCTTGCTGGAAGTTGCTGCCCACTTTCATGCCACAGCACTCAGGGATAAAAAGTACCTTATCATACAACTGCCCCTGGGAATGCATCACAATATGAATTGGGGTGAAAAATAAGTGTGCTTTTTAACTGAGTGTTTAACTGAGTGTCATTAAACTGTCTGTGTTTTACTTCAATAAATACTATTTTGGTAGAAGTATGACATGGATTACACAATGAGCAGGGAGAAGAGCAGCAGTACAAAGGAGCTTTTTTTCCTCTTAGCTAGGTAATTTGTCTTTCAGGAAGCACATAAATGCCTAATAAAACTTTTGAATTAAAAGTGCTACATAAATCGGTTCTGTTGATTCCGTGGGGAGTGGCCTGACTCCTGTTCTTACAGTGGCAAGTGGATCTTATAGGACCAATGAGATTTATCTGAGTGATCTCGTTGTATTTGTGATTAAAATATTTCTTGTGGGCACTGTACAGCACTTAACAGATCAAGTAGTCTGGGAAGTGACTCCATATTCTGAAAATAAACTCAGTATATTTGTTGAAAATATGAACCCAGTATCTTGTTAAACAACAAAGGAAACACATTTTTGAAGGTATAAAACAACTGCCTCTGTTTCTGACTAATTAGTAACTATTTTAAGGAGAAAGAACTATCTGATTATTAAATTAAAGAATCTGAGCCAGTGAGGTTTTGGCCAGTGTAAAGAAGTCTTCCTAGATGTAAGCAGGAGTAATACACGGACCTGTACAAACTGATATTTTGGATAAGGTTATAAGAATTATTAACTGTTGCTGCCTGCCCAAAGGGCCCACCCCGGCCCCGGCCCGCCGGCACCTGCCTGGACATGCCCGGGCTGGCCCCGGCCACGTGGCTGTGACTTCCCTGAGCTTCCATTGTTCCAAGCGCGGGTAAAACTTGAAAGTAGCGCGGACTCCTCCAAAGCAGAGTCCGACTGGCTGGCTACCAAGGTCCACCCCCTGCTCGCCCCTTTCCCCTCCCCCAAATAAAGGCTCCTGTTGAGGGGTCACCCGCCCTCTTTCTCCGGTCCTTCCCTTCTGTGAACAGCTCTCTCGTCCTCCGTTGCGATGGGAGGAATAAAGAAAACAGGAATATAGGCACGGAGTCTGGGCTATATTTCTACCTCTTTGCTTCTGCTTATGACGCTGATTTAACAGCTCTCACTCGCCGCATTTCGGAGCTGCCGTAGCTGGTGGATTGCTCGTGCTGTCTCTCCTGGCAGCACGAGGCATTCCAGAGCTCGGAATGGTGAGCCTGCCGACGGAGCGAGCAGTGAGATCGTCAAATAACACTTGTAAGAACCTGGTGTTTTAGAGCCTATGATGTTCATATTTCTCTGAGAGATAAACTGAACTGAATCTGAATGGGGAATAGGGCACACTGTTTGTGTATGTATGACAGCTGTACCACCTAGTATTTAAAAATTAGATGACAGCAGTTGTACATTTGATAAATGAGAGAGATTAACATTATTCAGGTGGTTGCTCAGCACTTCTCAACAGAGTGGAGAAATGTGTTAAACTTTGAGAACTCTGCTGTTTTCTTATAAACCATGCAGATATCACTGACCATCTCTACAGTGATAAATAAAAAGGACCCAGAGAACCAGTTTATGTACTGGAACCAAATCACCTACACTTCTTAGGCCAGTATCAGCTATCCCTTTGCTTTATTTTAGGTCACCTTTATTGGTGACCAAAGCAATGCCTGGATGTCCTTTGGAAATAGTTCTTTCCATGCTAGCCCTGCCTCTGACCGTACTAGTTAGGTCTGTTGTTCCTCAATAAAGCATTTGATATCATCCCAACACATTTTTTTCTTCAGCTTCTACCAGATTTCCGTATGACACACTCAAAGCAGACAAGTATGTTTTGGATTCACCAATGTAGAGCTGCAACACAGCTCTCATACTATTTCAGATTTTTCAAACTGAAAAATTCACATAAAATAATAAATGTATTTTAAGTCTCTGTAGACACCATATGGGTCTTTAAAAAATCCAGGTCCAGTTGTTAAGTAGCATAGATGCTGTCTGCTCTAAGTGGGTCTGTAAGAAAGGGGATAACAAACATTTTAGTGGGGTCTTTTGTGGTAGAAAAAAGGGCAATGATTTTAAACGGAAGGAGGTTTGATTTAGACCACGTATAAGGAAGAAGTTTTTTGTAATGAGGGTGGTGAGACACTGGGACACCAGTGAGGTGGTGGGTGATCCAGCCCTGGAAATATTCAAGATCAGGTTCGATGGGGCTCTGAGCAACCTGGTCTAGTTGAAGATATCCCTGGTCTTTGCAGGGGCATTTGGATTAGATGGCCTTTAAAGGTCCCTTCAAACCTTAACTATTCTATGATTCTCTGTACTTTGCCATTCCACTTGGCCTCTGGGCCAGAAATTGGTACCAGATCTTCTTTTATAGTGATAAAGAAACAGATATTTTGTGGGGTTTTAATTAAAAATAAATTATACATCTCCAAATACCACTCTTTTAAATCTATCTGTATGCCAGGGTAGAAAAAAAATTACAAAAAAAAATCAGAATTCTCATTCTGTCAATCCTGAAATTTCCTTTTCAAATCAGATAGTTAGTAGGACATACATGAAATTTTGGGTACTCACTGAAGCTCTCCATATGTACTGCTAATTTGCATACTACATCTTGTCTTCAGCTGTTGCAGGGCAAATCATTTCCGAAATATGACAAATGGGATCTCCAACCAACAGGCAGTGGTGGAGGTGTAGATGAACAAATCAGTGGTGATTGTGATGATGAAGATGGTTGCGGAGGATCTGGAAGTGGAGAATTCAGAAGAGTCCTGAAAATTACAGACTGTAAGTTCATGATTCTGTTTCCTTCATGCATTTAAACAATGAATTGGCATATTTTCCACTAATACATACCACTGAATTATCTTGGAAAAGGTGTGAAAATTGTCTGTGTAATGTTTCCAAGATTTACAGGAATAGGCCTGCAATTACAGGATTTCTGTGAGCACAGTATCAGTATGAGTATCAGATTCATCATAACGTATGTTAAAATATACTTGGCATAATATAGACTTAACACAGTATTTTAGTAAGGTAATGGGTGTAAAGTGACATGTCCCTGTGAGTTATTACATTAACATAAGAGATTTGGCAGCTAAAAAGAGAAACTGTACTAATTTTTGATGGAACTGTGGCAAAACATCAGGTTGAGTGCTGGTAGCAGCATTTCGTAGAGAACTCTTGGAACCAATGTACTAAAGCACTAAACAATAATGCCACTACTGTTTCTTATGCATCTTTCCATTTTTCTTACTGTTTTGCTTTTATGTAGTTTGGGGTTTTGCTTGGTTGCATTTTATTTTTGTTTTGTTTATTCTCTGAAACACATCTGCAACAATTTTCAATAAAAAAATCCTGTGATTGTGCAGTTGAATGGCATAGAACTCCAACCATGAGCAAGGTAAGTTAACTACTTCTCTGAATCAGGACATTTGTCTGCATATATCTCATTTCTCTTCCCAGTGTAGAAATATAGGCAGAGATGGTGGCAAGAGATGAATTTTTTCATCTAAACTGCATTTCCACATTTTACATTATGCATATTCACCAAATTTGAGGGTGCTGCATGTTTTCAGGCTTAGGTGCAAACCCCAGGTCCTTTTTGACTTGACAGCAAAGAGGCAATTTAAAAATGTGGCTGTAGAGAAGCTGTAGTTTCCCAGTTCTTTTTGAACTGCTGGAAAAATGAGACTGAACATTCTGGGGCGTGCCTTAGCAAGTCAGTCTGGAACGAGCCTAAGAGCCTCTTGCACTCACACTTTGTCTATACATTTTCAAGTGCTACTAGGAGTCTAAATGGGATTTTGAGCAATATCCTAAAAAGTTTGGACACTTACTTCCTGAGAGTGCCCTTGGAGGTTTAACTTTGGAAAAAGAAGTTAGGAGTTCACACATTTAAAACCAGAGGTTCTTTGGAATACTGTATATATTATATCTGTTTTATAATGACACTCTGTGGTATTGAAGGACTGTAAAATAGTCTTAGAATGTGAATAGAGCTATTAAAGATGTATTAAATGACAAAAGAATTTCAAGAACAATATATTTTATTTCACTCTCTCCGACTGTATAAGAATTTTCTTCATATTAATATATTTAGTGTAATCTTTTCAAAATGTCAAAATTATAAGTAGCATTCATATTCTCTTTATAGTACATCTTCTAAATTGCTAGAATTATAAGCTGTGTTCGACATTGTGAAATTTGCATCTAATTCTGTTTCATTTGAACTTTTTCTAAGATATCATAGAACAAAAATATGAATCCATACTGTTCAATATTTTGACTTGTGCATAAATCTTGAGCTACTAGTACCTTCCATGAGCTGTTGTGATTTTATGGTTTATGCTGGCATACATTTTCCATTTGGAATTCACCTTAAAAATTGTCTTTAATGTATACCAGAAAGAGTCCTACTTTGTTATGGGGTGTCAGAGATGGACTATCCAACAGAACTGTATAAACATTCCACTATGTAGAATTTTCTTACAATATAGGTCAAGAACATATTTTTTTTTCAGAAATCACTTGTATCCTTAAGTATATGTTTAGGTGCATGTTTAAGATAAATGAAACAGGTGCTTGAAAAATTCTCCTAGGGCATCACTGTGATATATAGGAGTAGGACTTTGGGAATTTAAAGTTAGATTTAAAGTGAAAAACAATATATTTTAGTAAGAAAACAAAATTATCTTCTCAAGATTTAAGATTTTATGTGAGAACTAGAATCGAAAAAGATATAAACATAATAAGAATTTAGGCTGATATTTTTAATATATATATTACATCTATTTATGCAACATATATAATTTTGTGTAATTTTCTTAGCTTTTGGTGACTGGTATCAATTAAAAGCTAAGTCAGATTTTAAACTCCTTTTTTTTAAACTGAAATATTAGCTTCACTATGATGATATTGCTTACATCTCCTTGAAAATATGTCTGAATTTCAGCTAAGCCTACAAGTTGACAACAGAATGTTTCGTCCTCAGCATTAGCTTCTCTATGGGTCATACAGTTAGTGTCATTTTTCCTTTCCAAAAGAAAACTTTCTGGATTCCTTTACTTCTGGACAACTTTGCTTTCTCTCATAACCATCCAGGAAAGAGAGGGGGATTGCTATGTAATTTTTTCTACAGTAGAGCCTAGAGGTCCTAGTCATAGTCCAGGCTCTTTTTTTGGTAACTTCTGCAGACATTTTCAACAAAGAGATGATCCCGTGTGCAACAAGGTAATGATCTTAATAAGATATTACAGTATGATACAGAACCAGCCCTTTATAGTACTTTGCTGTGTATAAAAATAAAGTGTAAAGACACATCGCCTTCTTTTTTCATGCTGTGTCAGTGCCTTTTGAACATGTGCCTGATACTCAGATCCAGAAGGAACAGGGAGGAAGGGAGGTGATAGACTCCTGCCAAAACAAACTTGTACCAATTTTATGTGTACACGTAGCTTGTGAAGTGAAAGATTACTCTTTTCCACGCTCAGTGTTAGAGATGTAGGAATTTATTTCATTTAGTGCTGAAGACTGACAAATGTGTGGTGACAGCTTTTAGGCTTTAGAAGGCCAATTAAGACATTTGGTATTTGTAACTCAGAAGTGATAGCCTTGCATTATGAAAGTCTTTAAATATGTTATATTTTGAAAAAAATCTAGTTTTCCTATCAAATAGTCAGTCATTACATTACATTCAGTGTTTCCAGTTGCTACAGCTGTGCCAACTGGTCTGCTCTTTCATAAGTATTTCTAAAATACGGTAAATTGGTGCAGTTATTTGGAGAAATTGCACTAGAAAGGATAGTGTATTTTAAATGTATAAAATAAACAGTAGTATAAAGTCTTGACACTTAATTTGCTGGTTTTATTCTCCTCCAACCCAGGAGCTCCCACAGGACTATTTCATGCGTCACAATGAATTACTTCTTCGAAACTCCCTGCAGAATACAGCAGTAATAACAACAAATACTTATCACCTACATATTGATTTGAATCTGTTTCCAAATAGCTCTGTGAGGAAGGACTAATCCCAATATCACTCCACTGAGGTTCTCAATACCATCTATCAAAATTCTCATATTACTTTTAGCAAGACTCTGAAAAGTCCTGTATCACTAGTTTGTCTTTCTTTGCTCATTTTAATATGCAACACACATGTTTCTTTATTGCAGCGAGAGATCTAGTTCAGGGCTCAAATATGCAGAAATATCTTTGTGCTTAAGATATATATGGGCAGATCTTCTCTCTAATGTTTTAAAATTTTTATCTCACCTAATAGTCTTCCTCTTTGAAGAAAGAAGTGTCCGAAATGTTTTATTTCTCAGGCTTTTTAATCTGTGGGTTATTATTTTCTTGTTCAAATTATGCTGTAGAGGTGAAATAGCTTGGAAAAGGCTTTATGTTGTGATCTCTGTATACATAAACAAGTCTATGTCTCTTGTGTGATATTATAGTGCATTCTCAAGCCTCAAACATCCTTTCGCATCTTTCTGCCCCTTCACCCACTTCAGTATAGCTGCCTTTCTCATTGTTAAATCTGATTCTGGTGGCATATTCTGGGACCAAAACTGCTTAAAGCTGGCAATAAAATCTCCATTATGATGTTTGCCATCTGTTAAATTCTTTTAAACTCCCATCTGCATTCTGTTACTTCAGTAAAGTAACACATCCCTCATGTCTGAGTAGGATTTCAGGTTTTATTTACACACAAGGGTATTCTTCCTAATTCTGAATGTTAATGTGAGGTGTTATTCAGGTGTCATTGGAAGGGCTACACGACTACACTTTTCATAGTTCGCTCAGTTCATAACACCTCGATTCTAAAAAAAGTGCATAGAAAAATAAAAGTGATTGCCACCCTTGGTCTAAATATTACACTAACTTTTAACAACAACATTCTCATAGGCTCTTGCTAATTGGGAGGCTAGAGGAACCTCACCCATCCTTTTCAGCTAAAGACTGCCATAACCTGAGCTCTCTTCTCTCTTATCCTTGCCTTTTGTGGAGCTGAAAATCTTTTGCAGAGAAAAATTTATTGCAATGAGTTCATTCCTATGAAATATTTGCATTTCCAGAATCAGTATATTCTTTCAGCAAGAAGATACATATTGTCAACACATATGACTTTCAAAGATTTTTCTCAGTGCATGATCAATTGTTGGAACAAAAATACGTAATGATATAAATTATTGAAGCATAAACAAAGCCAAAGGATGAACAAGTTTCGATGATTTCTACCAAAAAAAAAAAAAAAATCTATATATCCCAAACCCACTTTCTGATTCCTAAGCACAGACCTTCACCAGCCAGTGAAGATTGTACAGGTAAAGTTGCCGGATGTATAACGACATGAAACACTGTGGTGGGTTGACCCTGGCTAGATGCCAGGTGCCACATAACTGCACAGCACTTGGAGGGGTGCTATGGGAATATGAAATCCAGCTCAGCCAGCACCAGTACAAGCAGTGAAAGAAAAACCAAAATAATTCCATTTAAAATGCCTTGTAAAAACAGAGAAAAGTTACGAGACAACTTTCTTATGCAATATTTTGCAAAAAGGTGTGACCTGCACAATATTATGCATTGGAAAAAAATTAAAGACAATATTTCAATTTTTGGTTCTTTTGTATTTAGAGTATCAGCTCTCCCTTAACACAATGTTTTCTTGTGAGTCAACATTTGTACTTCTTGAGTGATGAATTTAATCTGAGTAATGGATTGCAACTGTACTGTCAGGTTGGATTGTTAATTGAAAAACAAATAAGGGGAAGGGTTATGTGAAATTTGCTGGGGGAATTCACGCAGAGACAGAAATAAACTCAGATAATATAAAATTTCATATATTGCAACAGTGTAATTTTTGCCTTGTATTAAGATGTTATAGCCACATGAAGATATTTATGACAGGTTACCAAAACACAAAGAAAGAAGCACAATTGGTCTT
The DNA here is from genome assembly GCA_013400655.1 of Mystacornis crossleyi. Lineage (NCBI taxonomy): Eukaryota > Metazoa > Chordata > Aves > Passeriformes > Timaliidae > Mystacornis > Mystacornis crossleyi. The sequence continues at coordinate 58,332 of VYZQ01067348.1, read as the reverse complement.
CAAAGGTTTTAAGTTATCATATAGTGTTTAATGAGCACACTCACTGGTCTAAAACAGCACATCAGAGCAGTGCAATTATTACAAATGGCCTACATTAATTACATGGGGTTATATTTTGCTGGGAACTACCTTATAATAATACCACTAATTCTGAAGTTACAAGAAATCTGGAGCCTTTTCCTACGTGTGTTATTTCATTGAACAAATATATAAATATTTGCACTTACTGTTACCAGTAAAGAAACAGACTTCCAGAAAAGTACTAACGTTTATTGCTATCTCATCCATTCTTTTATATTTCCTGAGGAAAATTAATAAAAGATGTTATAGCTGTTTGTAAAGGATAAAGAATGTCCTAAATGCTTTTTTATTTCCACAGTAGAAGAATGAAAAGTAGCCAGTGCCACTCTTACAAAAGTGTTATTGTACAGGACCTGCCTGTTGAACAAATTCTGATTTATTACTTCCTAGTTTTTAAAAACTTCCAAAAAACCCCTCCTGCCTACCGCTTTATGCCTTCCAAACTTGAGCACAGAGGATATACTCCAGCATGTCCTTCTTTGTTCTGGATTCTCCTGTGAAAATCGTAGGTCTTCAAGAGCTCCTTCTTGGAATAATCAGAGAAATACAGAATATGGTATCGTGTGGTCAAGGTATTGTGCAGGTTGTATATCATCTGAACTGGTATGCTATATATCAGAATAAAGTTGGTATCTTGGTGGAGATAGACACTTTATAGATTAGTAAATAGATTAGTAAAGGAGTAATAAATAGATAAGTATAAGAGTAATTTATCAGCCTGGAGAACTCTAAGGCTCCAAATAACACCTCTCCAAGGATTTAGGCATTTCCTTCTAACTTTTCACCAGCATGGACATCCTTAAGGCTATTTGCTTGGATAGAAAGAGGGGAAAAAAAACCCAAATTCTTGTGATTGGTCTTGCAGATCTGTAAACACTTTTAAGCTGTTTCAATCAACAAGTTACATACTGAATGAAGAACTAATACACCATTTCCTTATTTCACCTAATTTTATGCCAAAAAGCACAGAAGCAATTACAGAGGTACAGAAAAGCAAGTACAGAGACAGTCCTTGCTCAAATTGACCTGACAGTGAGTAATATGTTAGGTTTCCTACTGTGGACTGTAAGATTTAATTCTGAATGGTACTCTTAAGAAAGGTGGGGAGTAAAAACACCTTCTGTGTGGAAGTTTTTGCCCTACATAAGGCAAGGCTGTATTCCCTCTTTCAAAATGGGGTGGATTATTTTGTGACTTCCCTCATTTCCCACTCCTCCTCTACAAGGATCTTTCAGGCATGTCTCAAAGACAAACCACCAGCTATAAACAGAATTTTGAGATGGGGAATACAAACTGTTTCTTGATAGATATGTAAGGTTAAAAAAAGCCAGCATTCAATTCTATAAAATGCATCAAGCACCATCACTAAATGCCAGTTCTTCTAGCTAAGCAAGAAATGATTAATCATATCCATTCCACAAACACAGTATAAAATGTGAGTATAAATGCAAATGGTTTATGTGATACCATAGAAGTTGTGTTATTTACCAATCCAATCCCACAAATGAGCCAGTGGAAAATTGGTTAGGGCTAATCCTTCAAAAAGCAGCATACTATCCCAAGTACATTGTTTCCTACCTTTACCTATCGTAGGTCTGTCTTTCTCTGGTGCAAAGACTGTTTAGTTATTTGGATAGAGTAGGAAAAACTGGAAGAAGATAATAATCAGGCTAAGTCTCTACAGCTATGGTTAAAGCCATCCAGCTGGTACATAGACTAAAACCAGAATAACCACTTCACTTGTGTCTGACCTGAATTTACCTCTTTTAGTCTTTTATTTACCAAAAAAACTTTTAAAGGTTTATGATTCATCCCATTAATAGACAAGCACTTTGAAAATTTCATCAAGGGAGCAACTCTTAAAAAATATAACTGTGCCTTCATGTATATTTTTCTTTCCATACAAGACAATAAAATCTTTTATCTACTCTCTGTTAGGTTATGGACTATTTATTTTTGCATGTGCATCTGGTAAATGCAAAATCAAGTAAAAATACACTTCTAGAATTTGCAAAGTATGGTTATTGGAAAATAATAAGGGTAATATGTTATGTTTGAAATTAGGTCTGATTGAATTCTTTCTGAGTAGGCATCATTTCACTGACTTCATATGAGATTTTATTTTTCAGAGAAAGCACGTAATAAGTTTAGTTGAAGTTACAAAATTCTAATTGTATTTTTAAAGGCATTACCTTATAATACCACTAGTTCTGAAGTTCTGAAGTTACCAGAAATTTGGACCCTTTTATTTTATGTAATATTTCATTGAACCAATGAAACTATTAAATTTTAATAATTTCTGATTATTCATTGATTATAATTCAGTAAATAAATATTTGTTATTCTTTAATGTGTTCTTTGAAATGTGTTTCATAATAATGTATTAAGGATATGAAGAGAATATTTTTTATAACTCTTGATCACTGTATTCAAACCACTCTTACTGTTTTATCAAATACTTCCATGAATTCAGTGGATGAGAATTTATATTGTTTTCCTTTATACAAAACAAAAATGACCAGGTGTTTTCCTGCAAAAATACGTTCCTTTCAAGTAATTGTGTTTTAAACAAATCCCTTTCTCTAAGTAGCGATATCGAATCCTCAAAAACGTCAGAGTTTTTGCTTCAAATATGCACTGAAAAGTCAATGTATTTTTAAAAACAGACCTTCTGAATGGTCACTTTCATCCCCAGTTGCCCTTATGAGTGATTTTATTATGCCAAGGAGATCTTTCTTTCAGAAATTCTTCATAATTTTGAAGTTTTGTTTTTAAATCTGTCCATGTTTTAAATTTTTTTGGCAGGGGGAGGGGAAGGGCAGCATCTCACTCTCGATGTTCTATTTCCCATACTCTCTGTGATAGCTTTTATTATCCACTTTGGCTGATTCTTTTATTCTTTCAGTATACTTCTCTTCTACGGACAAAAAGCGTCAAAATTAGTTGCCTTTTCTTTTTTTTTTTTTTTTTTTTTTTTGTGTAAAAATCATGTGTTTTATTTTTTTGNTGGTTTTATTTCTTTGAGTGAGAGAAAATATAAAGCTAACTTCTATGTAGTTTGAAACTATTATCATATTCTAGTAACAATTCCTTAAAATGATCAGATTAGCCACTTCAAGTTTACAGTAAAAACTCTGTTACCATCCAAAATCTAAACATGAATATTGGAGGACAGCTATAGCCTTTTGAGTATTTCTTTTTTCCTTAGAATGCAATCCTACTTTAATAACGATGGACACAGAGACAGGATTTTTCTTCATGAGCTAAAAAATTTAGACTTCTTTTACCGTTACTGTAAAGAAGTAGACATGTATCACTGAAAATGAATAAACACGAGGGCACAGTTCATTAGGCCTACATTAAGCACGCCTGTTAAGATGAGAAGAATTTTGCCCTACAATCCTTTTTTCTCTCAACTAATGGTAAAAGGACAAGCTTCAGTAGCTCAAGTACACATACCCAAAGTTAGTAAGAAAACTCCTACCCTAGGTTAGGTTCTTTTGCTTTAACTCTGGTTCTGATTTAATTTTGATATTTATTCTTAGATAAGGGTTAAATATCCTCCAATGTACTTCACAGTCTTATTGTCAGTGTCACTCATGATTACTTACAATAAAAAATAGATGGGGTACTTGCAAAGACAACTAATAAGATCTGTAAAACAGAATTCATGCTGTCTGAAAGGCCTAATTTTCTGGGAGAAGAAATCATTCCTGTTTTCCGTCATCTGTGATGGAGAAAATGGTTACTGGTGTAAAAAGACCTGGGAATGTCTATGAATCCCATGGTGTGTTTTGTTATCAAACTGTCTTGGTATCTCTTTGACCTGTTTCTCCTTTTAGATTTTGAACACAAAAATAAATATCAAACGACCACAACCCAAAACTTTCATAGCCATTACATGAAAAAGGAATTATTTCACTGAATCAAAAAGGAACTGTAAAACACTTTTAAAATCTACTTAGGAAAGAATCGGTTCTTTTTCAAAGTTGTGAATCATATCAGACTGTTATCTTTCTATTTCTTAAACAGACAGTAACCATGATATGTCACACTTTGATTGACTCAAAGGTGATTTATAGTCAATGGTAGTTCTTCAGCCTGTCATGCGTCTCCAGTCTTTATTATATTCTTTTAAAAAATCAAAGTGTGTGTGATCTCTGGAGAGTTCCCTTTGCAACCTGTGCAGAGACTTAAATTAGATTAGTTTCATATTTGTGTCTTCCACTATTAATGATTATAACTCCAATGCCTTGACTAATCTACTTCTCAGTAATTCATGCTCAAACCATTTGCTAACTTTTAGATAAAAGAGAATCAATTAATTTCTGTTTGTTACAGAAACTTAGCACTATCTTTTTTTCCCCCAAGAAACAATATGTAAGGGGGATACAACCATAAGAAAGATCTAGTTCTTAAATATGCAAAACTTGTGTGAATATATATATACCTATATATCCACTTACATAAATCATCCGAAGTTCCCTTAAAAAGAGTGAAACTATTCTAAAATACTCATTTATGACCTGTATTCTGTAAAACAATGTATCTGGAAGGCAGCAAGTGGACTTTCCTTTTTCTTTTGTTCTTTTAAAGGAAAGTGGTTAGGCACCAGTATAATTCCAATCTGATTTAGGATTGGGATGTCTCATTACTAGAATTAGTCTGATAATAGGCCCAAGTACTGATTTTAAGTTTCTGGAATGAAATGTATGGAAAAGTTTTTTTCAAGGCTGTATAGAAAATTTTCTTGCTAGGCAAAAACTAGAGCAGATAACTAATTGGAGGGATGGGACTCTGTTGCTTAGACACGCTATCATTTTAGCAGATAGTTTCAGGAATCTGTTTCTGTATGTGCTCACTGGTTTATTTTGACTGTATGAACTCTGTTTCCAGTGACTATAGCAGAAGCTAGCTCAGATTTATTAAACTTTATACTCTAGATACCTACATTTAGATAAATTAATCTGGACATAAATTCCAGTTATTGAGTTTTCAAAGGTTGGCTAATGTGAAAAAAGAGGTTCACCCTCTTGTGAGAATTTAAAAGTTTAATAAAAAGACAATAGGGGACAAGAACAATAAAGCAAAAATTACAGCGCTGGGTACCCTTGGCTCTCACCCAAGATGTCGGGGGGGTGACTTTATGCTGTTCTATCCCCTATCACCGGTCTATACCCAGACATGATTTCTTTGCCTTTAAACGGAGCCCGAGAGAGAAGACAGGAAAAAAAACCCCAGTTTTTGTGCTTGAAGGACATAGAGACTAGGGGTTGTTGCTGCTGAGAAGCAAGGAAGCACCCTTCCAGTTTTTTTTCTCGGCTCTGGTTCTTCGGAGAGAGAGACGGAAAGTGATTTTTTTTTTTTCTTTTTTCCCTGG